>JASANB010001567.1:0-58086 GCA_030248155.1 Sabatieria punctata
CATGTTGTCTTGCTTGGGCGACAAATAAAAATACAAAAAAAAAACTCCTCGGGAATGTTCAGCTCAACAAGTGTTTCTGGATTTGCTGGAGGTTCATGATAGCGAACACGCTGGCACAACCTAACAAGTGCAACAGTAAAAAATCGGCAAACATTATCTTGTAAATCTTGTAAATATTACCGTTTCACTGCTGGATCTTTGATCAAGGCTTGCGCTTCCTCAGAAACGTTGGACAAACTTTCTGCAACTACCTGACGCACAGGCATAGTGGGAGCTTCCGCTGCTTTACGTTTGACAGCACTAAATAACAGTTAAATCAAATTAAGCAATTAACTAACAACTTAAATTATCCTTACCTTTTGAACTTTTCTTTCTCCACTTTTGCTGGCTGCAACGCGCAGGTATGATTGTTGGTACGCTCGATAATTTCAGCATCGTCTGGATCTGCCGTTTTAACAGATGCCCGACAGTCACCTTGACGCCAGCTTGAGCAACGCCAGACAGTGGTTCCGCACGCTCTCGTTTTGTGCTTAACATAGCTGCGGCCACCTTCAGCTAATTTCTTGCCTCCCCTTTCACTCAAAAAGAACTCAGACATTGCCAGCAGAGTGCAAGTGAGCAAGTGTTTGTCTCTGATGCCTTCACCAGAGAGGATTAGGCTTAAGCCGTGCCTTTGTCCCTAACAGCCAAGTCCGCCAGAGGCTGTTGACATGTGCCCATAGCATGGCTTAAGTTGAGCAAGAGTGATTTGTTGATTGAGTTGATAACTAGGGCAGTCAATCAGAGTCAGACAAACTGTAAGGCGTAATAAGCAAATAATAGAGAAGGCTAAATTAAATCGCACACCACGTACATACATATGCAATTGTCCGGGGGATTTGTCGGGGGGGCAATTGTCGGGGGGGGCGATTGTCGGAGGGGCAATTGACGGGGGGGCAATTGACGGGGGGGGGGCAATTGTCGTGGGGGCAATTGTCGGGGGGGCAATTGTCGTGCACCGTGCTGTGAGTATGGTGGTGGTAGCATGGCTTGGTGTTCGAGAGCCCGAATTCGCTGCCGCAGTGCCCGATATCGATCCGAGTTGTGACCGATCCGATTGTCGAACTCATGGTTCACAGCAACTTGGTCCTCCGTGTCATTCCGATCACGACGCTGCTCGAGATGGAAAAGTTGGTCGACTCTGAGTCGCAGGCCAGCAAGATCACGAGTGACCTGATCCATCTGGGTTTGCAGACCACCCACGGAGGCATTCAACTGCCTCACTTTCCGTTGTTGTCTTTTAACTCGACCATGCAAATAGCATGCTGGCTGCAGAATCGTGATTTGCTCATCACGCAAAAACAAAATCAGAACAACCATGACCAGCAGGAAGCTTAGCAGCCACACACTGTAGTGTTGCCATATCCAAGTAAGAGCCAAGACAACTGCTTGTACCAGACCAGTCGGAGAATCAGACGACTCATTGGCCGACACGATTGGCAATGAAAGGAAGCAGCCAATCAATCCCAAGGTCACCGAAGTCGTGGGCACAACAAAAGCACCACTTGCAGTTGCTCTAGATCGAAGGTTATACCGTGTTTGATTTTGGTTTGGCATTTGACAAGTGTCATCTGCCTTTGCTTGGTGTAATTCCTGTGTAGAGTTCAGTTTGGAAGAAACGTCTGGGTCAGATAATGCTTTTGTCAGTGCACCTGACTCAGAGCCAGTCCCTTCACCTAACAAAGAAAAATGCAACAATTGAGGCCATGTTTCCACTTTCGTCCACCATGTCAATTGACACCATGTCAGCATTTGCTGCATTTGCATGGCTATATCATGCAAGTCCTTTTGCGTCATCAACTGTGAATTATTCTCATGCACTGAGAACAAAGCAAGAAGAAAACCAACAAACAGCAAGACAATTGATAGTGTCTCCTCAGTTGAGACAAACAGTTTATCTTTGTTAGTCTTTGGTATGTGCCAAACTACTAAGAACACAGCTAAGACCAACAGTATGTATCCAAGGCTGGTCTGTTTACGTGCTTTGACAGTTGCTACAAGTAAACGATTATCGGCACTGCTGTCAGACTTAACCAACTCAAGACAAAATGAGTGCTTTGCTGACCCAGTGTCCTCTTTCTTGATACCAATCACCGTTTTCTGCTCCTCAAACTGCTCTTCCAAAATGCTCTGCTCGTTTCCTTGCTCCAGCTTATTCACAGAAGCTGTAAGCTCTTTGGACTTCTGAGTAGCTCTGTTACTCTGTCCTTCTTGCACAGCAGTTCTTTCCCTGCATTCCACAAACTCTTTCTTGAATTTTTTTAATTCCTCCTGAATCATCCTGAGCTCCTTTGTCAATTGCATGGCTTCCTGGCAAGCAGAAGTACAAGCACAAATTGAACCATTGATAAATGCAACCATTCTGCTCAACTGTAGAAGCATGAGGCAGTTTGGCCAGAACTGAACATGTTTCCACGTTTGAACGCTTATTTTCAGTTGTCACTGCCAAATTGTCAAGACCTGCTTTGGCATCCATCTTAGGATTATTTGCCACTGGAGCAGATTCACTAGCCAACTCAATGTGCACTTCCGGCTGTTGTTTCAGGACAAGGTTTTTGTTGCACAGCAGGCAGAGACCCGCTTTGTGAAGTTTATAAGCACAAGTTCCCTGCTGACAATGTTCACAAAACAAACGATGCAGGTTGTTAGAGTCTGTGTTCAGACTGCCTTCTACTTGACACCAGTGAACAATAGCTTTCTGATGCATGAAGGTCATTTCATGCCTGAAATTCCGTTTATGGCCGCATTTTGAAGCCAACATTGTATTGGATACTGGTGACTCATCCAAGACCAGCTTTTTCTCCTCTTCCACACTTAGTACAGTAACACCATAACCATGCACTAGGTCAGTGCCATCCATACCTTCTGTGTCACTCAGAAATATTTGGTTTGTCATACTTTCAAGTGGTTGGGAGTTGCTGTCACCCCAACTACCGCCTTGAAAAAAGTGACTACGATTTCCATGATCTTCATCATCAGCATAATTACATTCACCATCTTCATACATTTCATTCATTACTTCCTGCACCATTTGGCGTAATTCAGAGTAATTCAAAAAGTCATTATTGTTATCACGCTGTGACTGAGGTCTATAATTCACTCTGTTTGCACCACGATTTCGCATTTGTCCAGGTGGCTGGAATTCACCATAATTTCTGCGGTACCATCGTTGGTTACTGTGGGCTGCATAATTTGGAGTTTTGTAGCCATACGAATTCGGCCAGTTAGCTTGACCTTGATTTGCCATGTTTTGGTTTGCCAAGAGCCCAGCCAACAGTGCAACAAGCGACTGGTCATTGCTAGTAGATCCGTTAGCAGTTGGAGTGATGACAGAAGGTGTGACTGTGCCAGTAACAGCCGAAGTTGCAGAAGTTTGAACAGAAGTCCACAAATTTGCATTAGCGCGGCTCTCATAGCGCTTCGCTAAGACCACCGCATCGTTCAAAGTACCGGGGTCTTTATCTTCCACAGAAAAACGTAAGTAGGGCAGTAGGCCACGGAGAAAAACATCACACGCCAACGTAGTACGCGCCTCCTCCCCAAAGTCAGCATAAGCGTTACGCACTAGATCAATAATTACAGAGGCGTACTGCTCTACACTTTCGTCAGGTTTTTGCATGCGATGCATTAGCTCAAGCGATTGCACATTCTGTGGTGGTTTAAACCGATCAGACATACGCTGTACCAAAACATTGTAGTTGTTTTGGTCGGCCTGTGGCAAAGATTCCATATACTCTCGGGCAGGCGATAAAATATAGATTGGCATAGCCCGACGCCTGCGGTCATTGTCCCAGTTACAAGCAGTCGCAACCGTTGTAAACTGTCGATGCCATTTGGCAAAATTAGAGTCCCATGTGTCTCCTTTAAAGAATGGAATCAGGTTGCTCACATTTCCAACACCGAGATTAGCCGGTTGGCCGCCGGCAGCCGCAACATTTTGAGCCTGAGCCTGTTGCTGCATTAATTGCACAGCTTGTTGCATTTACGCCAAAACTTGCTCCATATTTCTCTGAATTTCGCGTTTCACCAGCCGCTCAGCTCGTTCGGCTTTCTGCTGGGTAGCAGGTTCAGTTTTAGGCGATGTAGAAGGTGATAAAAAAGTGTCAGCACTACCCGAGGCAATGCTTTGTCGACTCGTTCCTGGTAGATATTGCCTGACCTGATCCGTTAAACGCTGTATCGGGGAAGTAGTTACTTTAGCAGTCGGGGGCTCTGCTAAGTTTGCTTTTTGGGGCGTTCGCGTAAACATAGGCTTGTGCACAGCCAAAGAATTTTTTTACTAATCAGAACGCCAAATTCGAAATATTTTTTCTGCCAGGGCCCTGGTCTGTACGTATTCGTACTGAAAAACAAGAGCACTTTTTTGCTCTGGTGTGGCCTAGACAAAACTGTAGCCGCGAGAATTATACCGTCAGCGACTGGCCAACAACTACTTTTCACCACGAGATAACTCAGTGGCCCCCTATATCATACAAATACAGAAATGCAGTACCACGAGATTTCTTCAGTGGACACTAATTACAGCGTGTTCAATGGTCAGGTCTGGTCACTACCTTCCTTTGTCGACAAGAAAACCTAAACCTCCTACTCCTCTGAGGTATAGTACCCAGCTAGTCAAAACGACTTACTCGTTCGTTCGAGGTGGCGTAGGCCGGTGCGCTCCAAGAGATGCTCGCTGCTACCACTTGTGCTATCAACCACTCGCTGCTACCACTTGTTGCGGGCCAATCGGTGAATCGCAATCTCAAGGGCGCAACCGGTCCGTAGCCAAGGTTTATCGCAGACTGCCACGCACCAATCGCATACAGCACACAGCAACTTAATCAGCCCAAGCCATCCGTCAAAATACTAACATTTTCCAGACCGGTTGAAACATTCACAACACACGCTTAACCTTTCCCTCAACACACTCGCAACACATGACTTTCACAACCACGCACTCAACACTCAGCATTCAGGTACTGTAGTGGTGCCATATAAGGTACCCTACCCCACATTCGGGGGCTGTGGTGGTACCATATACGGTACCCTAACCCTCACATTCGGTGGGGACTGTGGTATTACCATATACATAGGGTACCCTACCCCCACATTCAGGTACTGTAGTGGTGCCATATAAGGTACCCTACCCCACATTCGGGGGCTGTGGTGGTACCATATACGGTACCCTAACCCTCACATTCGGTGGGGACTGTGGTATTACCATATACATAGGGTACCCTACCCCCACATTCAGGTACTGTAGTGGTGCCATATAAGGTACCCTACCCCACATTCGGGGGCTGTGGTGGTACCATATACGGTACCCTAACCCTCACATTCGGTGGGGACTGTGGTATTACCATATACATAGGGTACCCTACCCCCACATTCAGGTACTGTAGTGGTGCCATATAAGGTACCCTACCCCACATTCGGGGGTTGTGGTGGTACCATATACGGTACCCTAACCCTCACATTCGGTGGGGACTGTGGTGGTACCATATACATAGGGTACCCTACCCCCACATTCAGGTACTGTAGTGGTGCCATATAAGGTACCCTACCCCACATTCGGGGGCTGTGGTGGTACCATATACGGTACCCTAACCCTCACATTCGGTGGGGACTGTGGTATTACCATATACATAGGGTACCCTACCCCCACATTCAGGTACTGTAGTGGTGCCATATAAGGTACCCTACCCCACATTCGGGGGCTGTGGTGGTACCATATACGTGTAACGATGTGGCCGGCCGCGAACATAGCAACAGCTAACCCGAGTACGGACTGGCCCAGAGAGACAGGGAAATAGTGAGAGCTTTACTAGAGCAACTAGGCAACTACACTGACCCAAAGAGGGCGGACGGGCCGCTTATATAAACACTAGATAAGCAGGGTACTACGTACCACTAACATTACACCACACCGTTGGTTATGAATGAACGCCTTAAACTAGCAACGCTACATCTCCCCCTTCCTAGGCAAAAAACCCCTCTCAGAACAGAATGAAGGACAGAACCTAAACACATCACTCAACGCTGAAATCAAGAATCACAGAATCACCCTATACCACACGGCACGGCAATACCCTTAGGGGGCGTGCAAAAATTACGTAATGGTGTTTTTGCCCATTTTCGGACCCCCCCTCCCCCTGATAATCGCCCGTAATAATTTCCTGACCCCCCTCCCCTAATTACGTAATAATTTGGCTACCCCCCCCCCCCCGAAATTTCAATTTTTTTGAAGAGTTTGAGCCAAAATTTTTGCGTTCAATTCTATGTATGTAAAATGACGTTTTTATTAAAATAGCATCTGTATACAGTAACACTTGATAATTTTCTTAGTTTTCTTTATTGATGAACTACAACTATGTACATGTTCGTATAGTCTTTGTTTCGTTTTACATAGAAATGCATGCATCATTGGTGCATAAGCCATCATTGGTGAGGGTGGCTTTTTGTTAAAGATGAAACCAAAGTGTTTTATCATGGATTTTAGGGCTGTTGCCATATCACTGGACTGATAATCGATAGTCATAAACCAGAGTTCGTGCGGGACATGAAAAGTCAGGGAACTTTAAGAAGTCAGGGAAAAGTCAGGGAATTTGGTGTCCAGCCAGTCAGGGAAAAATTTGATAGCAGTAGAATCATCTCTCGCCCAATGGGCCCTGTCAGAGCTTTGCACACCACCCTTTCGAAAATGGGGCTTCTGACTTTACTTAAATGCGTTTTTCAGAATTTTTAAAAACTTCTCACCTTTGTTAGAATGTTGTCACTCTGATTGGTGAGGGAATTTTGCGCGAAAACGCCGCACCAAACTTGTAAAAGATCTAGTCGATAAGTGCTATACGCTTATAAACTCTTAATTAGATGTCAAAGGTCATTGTTGCCGTTTGTTTAGAATTTTAAAAATTGAAAGCAGTGACTTAAACGGTAGTTGCCTTCTCTAATCTAAACATTAATCAAGTGAAATTGAGAAAATGTATGTAAGCCTAATGGCTTCAAATCGAGACTACATGTACATGTACTGTATGTCGAAACAGTTAAATTTATGGCCACTTCGGTGATTTCTGCACTTTAAAAAAATTACGTAATGAAGTCGCCAACCCCCCCTCCCCCCACCGTAATGATTAGTAATCTTTTGGCGAACCCCCCCTCCCCCCTAATGCGATTACGTAATTTTTGCACGCCCCTTTATACAAACAAACAAATAGGATCACTTCAGCTTCCCACATACGTAGGTTGACATCCAATTCCACCTCTATACCATGCTACTGAGTTCATCCACTGTCTTCTGAACACGATCCAAGTAATCTTGCAACGCCTGAGGCAAACGCTGTTAAGCACGCTCAACAAAGCATAAACCCCTCAGATAGGTCATCCAAAACTCCACACACCATTTCACAGGTTTTACACAGTCTCTGTATTAGTGATGTAAAAAATTAATTTAATTGTAATTGAAATTCGCATAATTGACCCGTTTTTAATTTCAATTCAATTAATTTAATTTAATTGAAATTCAAAAGTTGGGCCATAATTTAATTGTAATTTAATTGAAATTCGCCTGGAATTTCAATTATATTTTCAATTATTTCCTGTGGTGAATGTAAGGAAATGTGTAAGTATTAGAGGCGCTATGGACTTCAAATAAAAACCTACATGTATTTAGGGTTTGTCACCTCTTTATACTGACCTCACTATGTTTTGTAATATTTTATGATCTGCTTTTTATTTCGTAGTTCATAAAAGCCAAAACAGTGATTTTTTGGATGTATGGTGGGTTGACTGAAACCCCCTTTATGGCAAAGGTACCTATACTGTAGGTAGGAAGTGATGTTGCTCAAAAATGCTGGAAACCTTTAGATTATGCACTGATATATAGTAACAATGAACTAACTGTAAATTTCCCCCAGAATGCCATTTTATGCGTTTTTAAAAGGCAACAATTTAAAATTTTCTGGTCTGATTGGACAGCAGGCTAACCAGGTGTCTCTAAGCTTTTACATGGACATTTTTCTAAGTCCTGAGTCACTGTCACTGTCTTTTAAGAGCAAAATTCCAATAATTTTCAAAAAATTGAAAAAAATAATTGAAAAAAATTGCATAATTGAAATTTTCCAAGGTTCCATAATTTAATTGAAAATATAATTGTAATTGAAAATAATGGAAAACTATTTCAATTAATTTAATTTAATTTAATTGAAATTAGAAACTGAGCCCATAATTTAATTGTAATTGAATTGAAATTCAAATTCCATAATTTTACATCACTACTCTGTATAATACTAAAGTCCATGTAAAAATGATTGGCGGTGGCGGAAAAAAGCGATTTTCTCGAAAACTTTCTTCAAGACCCCCAACTTTTTTATATCAATCGATAGCAAATTACAAGTGCTACAATATGCGAACGTCAAATCAAAGGTTCCACGCAGTTTTGTATGTGTTTTTCGGGAAAAACGAATTTTCGGCAAAATCAAGTTTTTATAGAAGAGTCAAATCGACAAGCGCACTCCAGATTCTTATTCTACGTGCAATTGCGAGTTCGCTGATATATACATGTTTGGGGATTTTCAAATTAGTTTTCGGGAAAAACGCGTTTTTCGGAAGGGTGTGCGAGTCAAAAAATTGTCTGCGATCCGTTTTACTATGGAAAATTGCCCAACATTTTTCAAATTTGACCCAAACGGTATAAACGGCCTGAAAACCGGCTCATATTCACGAGTCAAACTTAATTTTGGTCCATGGAATCCATTTTTGCAGTCCGTTTGGCGCTATGTAGTCGCGTTTTCCAGTTATTTTCATTTTAATTGTTTTTTGCAAAATTTTATCTGACTGGAGCTGCTGCTGTGAGTCTCTTCAGATGTTGCTCAAAATGCAACTCCTGGGGTAATTTCAGATGGTGAATTCATTTCTGTCACCTAGAACACCGTCAGGTTACTGCAAACCTAACTTTCGAGCACCCCCTATTTGGTTTGATATTTTAGCAATCTGTCTTTGACATCTTTGCTTGTTAAAAGAACACTGATTAATGCTTACGCCATCAAGTGAATCCAGCCTCATGTCTAACGTTATAGAGAAGCAAGTTCTTGCCCAAGGTATATCCTAATCTGCGCAAGTTTCGCTCTGAATACTAATTTGCGCAACAGCTAAAATCAACTTCCTTCATAACTGGGATGATAGGATAAGCACATAAATCGACTCTAGAGTCTTCAATGACTCTAATAATACTTTGGTTACTGTTCTAGCTAAAAAGGTTGCAGTGTTATGGCCGGTCAAAGTTGATGGTCAAATGGGCCATTTTTGGCAATTTCAGTCAACTTTGATCGGTCATAACACTGCAACCTTTTCAGCTAGAACAGTAACCAAAGTATTATTAGAGTCATTGAAGACTCTAGAGTCGATTTATGTGCTTATCTTATCATCCCAGTTATGAAGGAAGCTGATTTTAGCTGTTGCGCAAATTAGTATTCAGAGCGAAACTTGCGCAGATTAGGATATACCTTGGGCAAGAACTTGCTTCTCTATAACGTTAGACATGAGGCTGGATTCACTTGATGGCGTAAGCATTAATCAGTGTTCTTTTAACAAGCAAAGATGTCAAAGACAGATTGCTAAAATATCATACCAAATAAGGGGTGCTAGAAAGTTAGGTTTGCAGTAACCTGACGGTGTTCTAGGTGACAGAAATGAATTCACCATCTGAAATTACCCCAGGAGTTGCATTTTGAGCAACATCTGAAGAGACTCACAGCAGCAGCTCCAGTCAGACAAAATTTTGCAAAAAACAATTAAAATGAAAATAACTGGAAAACGCGACTACATAGCGCCAAACGGACTGCAAAAATGGATTCTATGGACCAAAATTAAGTTTAACTCGTGAATATGAGCCGGTTTTCAGGCCGTTTATACCGGTTGGGTCAAATTTGAAAAATGTTGGGCAATTTTCCATAGTAAAACGGATCGCAGACAATTTTTTGACTTGCACACCCTTCCGAAAAACGCGTTTTTCCCGAAAACTAATTTGAAAATCCCCAAACATGTATATATCAGCGAACTCGCAATTGCACGTAGAATAAGAATCTGGAGTCCGCTTGTCGATTTGACTCTTCTATAAAAACTTGATTTTGCCGAAAATTCGTTTTTCCCGAAAAACACATATAAAACTGCGTGGAACCTTTGATTTGACGTTCGCATCTTGTAGCACTTGTAATTTGCTATCGATTGATATAAAAAAAGTTTGGGGTCTTGAAGAAAGTTTTTGAGAAAATCGCTTTTTTCCGCCACCGCCAATCATTTTTACATGGACTTTAGATCGAGCTTCCAGAGTAACACCCATTTGGCATGAGGCACACGCAACACCTTCATATCTGGCTTGCCAATAATCTCAGGTAAGAGTTCACTGTCAAGTTCAGTTCAGACAACAAAAGTCAGCAGACCCATCCATACAGGAAGAAACAACATCCTCCACTACTTTAGCTTCCGCTCTCTCCTCACAGAGCATGCACACTCTCGGTAATAGTACACACCTTTAGGTCACCACCACATCTAGGTCTTAAACTACTCACTCTGAAACTGTAGTCTATCCCAACACCATATCCAGGTAAACACACCCTGTGATAGGAATCTTATGTCCTACAGAGATAAACCACAACCCTTCCAAAAGGAATAACACCTTATCTGGTACAAGCAATAGTTGCATACCCAGTGCCACTTCTCCACTATCTACCAGCACAGTCGCCATTTGGCTACATCCAGCAGATACAATACACCCATATGGTTTAAACCAATCTTACAAACCCACTAAGGTATCCTCCCCTGTCAAGGCGATCCTTGGTTTCCACTTCCACACTAGTTTCCCTTTTTGCTAGGTTTATAAGACGCCCTTAATAGCGGCAGATTGAGACTTCAACTTACTAACAGTCACACTGTTCTGGTTAAACAATTTTAGTCAATTCAAATAAGGTAGATATACCCGGCAAAAGTCAGCACTGGCAGTGTTTCAACGGCCGCTACAGCGCAAATAAAACCCAACGCTTTACAAGCTTCTTAGAAAATGCCCAGAATTAGGCTAAATAACGCAGAAGTTACTCAAAGTTGCAGAGTATTGTCTGGGGGGCGTTGCATAAAAGTTATCAGTCTGATAATATCAGTCCAATTTCAATAAGTGTAAATGTATTGCGTTGCATAAAAAATTTCGTAACAGTGCAAGTGGTATCAGTCCATTACCGTTTTGTATCAGTGCAAATTCGACTGATAATATCAGTTCAACGAAAATTGCGTTGCATAAAACCGGTGCACTGATACGAACGGAAATTATTTGGTATCAGTATCAGTCCACTTTTATCAGTCATGAGAGGTGGTTAGGAACCCATATTTTGCACAAGAATGGACTTGTTTGATGAGGAACTTGTACTAATCGAAGCGACAACGATCCAGAAGCACTGCTGCTTGTATGCATGTACAGATTATTTAGCATTTATAGCTTTAACTGGCTGTAAGTCTCCTGTTTGTGTGGTGGAAAAGTGGGTTTCATCAGCGGCGTTTATTTGGGCCTCAAAACGGGTTTGACAACTAAAAGTCGCGCAAAAACCCTATCTTTAGTACTTCGAACCCTAATTACGACTTTTTAAATTATGTATAATTATGCCTTCTAACACACTTTTCAAGCCTTCGCCTTCTGAAATCTATCCAGTACTTGGAAACGCTAATCATAACTTCTGAAACCCCTACGTATGTATAATTAGTTCTTTAAACCAAAATCAGGGCTTCTGAAACCCTACATAATTTTAAGGTTTTAGAAAAGAGGAGGACTAAATCTTTTAGAGTTTCTACTTCTGCACAGTTTTTGGAGAAAGTAACTCCCCAAACCTTACGATTTTTACTTTCTTTGATACTCAAAATCTAACGCCCTCTAATAAGCCACGTGTCCACACCACTCTGAAATAAATAAGCCGCGGTTGGCTTATTGGAATAAACACGGTATAGGCTTGTCAGACGGGGGCACTTCCTAACTCGCAACCGCTCACTCAGACTTCGGTGGACTGACAAAGTGCCGCCGACTGATTAAAACATGCCCGGTGGCACCTTCCCAGTTTGACTTGTCTAAAAATTGAGTGGTTGGCAACGATTTTGGAAGTGTCAGTGCCACCGGGTGGGAAAGTATATGTGAATCCGCCTTTCACGCCTAAATCTCACAGGTTGTTCAAGCATACTGTATCTCGTATTGATTTCTGTTAATTTTACAGTAGATGGCTTTTAAGGTAAACCTGTCTCAATCTCGTTGCGGAATGGCCCAAGCGACTGTTTGCACCGAGTTTTTCCGGTCACATAAATCGAAAGCAGAAGATTCGTCCTAATTTATTTCGTATCAGTTAGGCAAAAACCTATCAGCGCATGGACTGATTCTAAAAAAGATCGCTGATATGAAATTATTTTTATGAAACGCTGTAAATGCAACTGATATGTATCAGTTCTGTTTTGTATCAGTGTAGTTCGTATCAGACTGATAACTTTTATGCAACAGGCCCCTGGTCCGAAGGAGCATCCAAACTGACACACCCTTCAGTAGGAACTCAACTACGCTTTTACAGCTAAAGACACAACACCACGCGGTATGCACCACTTGGACTTAATGGACGTCAGAGACCGCTGTAACAGAGCATTGTACGCCAATGTGGCCTTGAAACCTGAACACTTTCCATTCCAGTCACTGAAAAGTCCCTTTGAGGCTCAGGCTAGGTGACACCTCCTAGGTAAAGGCCACCACAGCTTGGAATTGTAAACACCGCCTTTGCAGATGGCATTATCTATGTTTTGATGTACGCCTGACGAGGGCACCCGATATGTTGTCATTCCGGCATACCCCTATGTTTGGGTTTTCCAGCACGGCTGAAACGCCAAAAATAACCTGTTTACGACGGGTTTTTCGCTAACGGCTGATGCCTGAGACACCATTAACGGCATGTTATCAGCACAGTAACGCCTGTAGCAGCACTAATTGCAGCATCAAAAGTCGCCTAATCTGGCTGTAGAGCTAATCTATCACCTACATAAAGTCGTAGTCGGCAGTAAAACAGCCAAAACACCTCTTGGTTGGAGAGCCCCACTCGCTCATGCTGAGCTCATACACCTTCCAGGTTTGCACCTTTCTGGTAAAGTTAGTCGCCCTGTTGGCCATCACCTTGCTGGTCCTTGCTTGATAGTCATATCGCCTTTTTCTGGCTGGGCCCACTAGCCCTCCACCCGCTGAAACCGCGGTTATCCAGTTCAATGAACTAAATCAGCCAGGCAGTCACTGCCTTCAGCTTCCGGTCTCCTGTACGTGGTTGCCCTTTAACCAGTATGCAGTTGATACAGGCTGGGGTGGTGCACTCACGCCAACCTGGTTGAGACCTATTACATGGGTAGTTGACCACTCACCCACTGCTGGCAACCCCCAGTACAAATCCCAGTACTGTATGGCAATGGTCTGGGTCAACACCCCAGAGTGGGTCCAGTCTAGCGTCCTATCCGACACCCAGCTGTCTGGTACCTCACTCCCAACTGCATACGCCATCAGTGTGGCCAGCTCCAGCTTCAAAAGCCTCTTCCTCACAGAGTTCACCTCTCCCACTGAACAGCCAACTCGATTTTAGACCCAATCATACCTGGTGCTGTCACCTCTCCGGCTGACTCCGTCCCTCCGGTTACCTCCACCATTACTTCTATCGTTGGCTCTTTTGTTTCGCGTTCCATACCAGAGCATATCGACACCAAGTCATCTTTCGCATCATCTTGCCTTATCATGAGACCCGAAAAGCGGTCTAATTCTTCACACAACTACGTAAACTCCCTCTAGGCAGGTCACGCGGCTCAGCTCTGACCTGACGTTCGGTCAAAAATCCAGATAGACGGAGAAAGGCACCTTAACCACGGCTTGTGCGGTCACCAGATGTAACGATGTGGCCGGCCGCGAACAGAGCAACAGCTAACCCGAGTACGGACTGGCACAGAGAGACAGGGAAATAGTGAGAGCTTTACTGGAGCAACTAGCAACTACACTGATCCAAAGAGGGCGGACGGGCCGCTTATATAAACACTAGATAAGCAGGGTACTACGTACCACTAACATTACACCACACCGTTGGTTATGAATGAACGCCTTAAACTAGCAACGCTACATACGGTACCCTAACCCTCACATTCGGTGGGGACTGTGGTATTACCATATACATAGGGTACCCTACCCCCACATTCAGGTACTGTAGTGGTGCCATATAAGGTACCCTACCCCACATTCGGGGGCTGTGGTGGTACCATATACGGTACCCTAACCCTCACATTCAGTGGGGACTGTGGTATTACCATATCCATAGGGTACCCTACCCCCACATTCAGGTACTGTAGTGGTGCCATATAAGGTACCCTACCCCACATTCGGGGGCTGTGGTGGTACCATATATGGTACCCTAACCCTCACATTCGGTGGGGACTGTGGTGGTACCATATACATAGGGTACCCTACCCCCACATTCAGGTACTGTAGTGGTGCCATATAAGGTACCCTACCCCACATTCGGGGGCTGTGGTGGTACCATATACGGTACCCTAACCCTCACATTCGGTGGGGACTGTGGTATTACCATATACATAGGGTACCCTACCCCCACATTCAGGTACTGTAGTGGTGCCATATAAGGTACCCTACCCCACATTCGGGGGCTGTGGTGGTACCATATATGGTACCCTAACCCTCACATTCGGTGGGGACTGTGGTGGTACCATATACATAGGGTACCCTACCCCCACATTCAGGTACTGTAGTGGTGCCATATAAGGTACCCTACCCCACATTCGGGGGCTGTGGTGGTACCATATATGGTACCCTAACCCTCACATTCGGTGGGGACTGTGGTGGTACCATATACATAGGGTACCCTACCCCCACATTCAGGTACTGTAGTGGTGCCATATAAGGTACCCTACCCCACATTCGGGGGCTGTGGTGGTACCATATACGGTACCCTAACCCTCACATTCGGTGGGGACTGTGGTATTACCATATACATAGGGTACCCTACCCCCACATTCAGGTACTGTAGTGGTGCCATATAAGGTACCCTACCCCACATTCGGGGGCTGTGGTGGTACCATATACGGTACCCTAACCCTCACATTCGGTGGGGACTGTGGTGGTACCATATACATAGGGTACCCTACCCCCACATTCAGGTACTGTAGTGGTGCCATATAGGGTACCTACTGTATACCCTGTAACTCTGTTTTTCGAGTACCAGCGGCACGCAAAACTTTGAATAAGTTTTCAAATGACTGCTACTTGATCAATTTGAGCGCCATGTTTTGCAGCTTTTCTTTTTGTTCCGAATATTTTATATTGGTTTAGGCCGTAAACTTTATGTTCTAAGCTTTCAACTTTATAAAGGCCTTCAATTGAGCAAAGCAATTCATTGATTGGCTATTCTTACACTACCCTTTTGGTGCAATTGACATCGAGCTGCCTGGTGCCTGCCAAACCAACTCACTAACCCATTCAACACAAATCTGATCTCACAATCTACTGTAGTTTAGCCCGTTATCAGAAAATATCCTTGAGAAAACCTCTAGAAATGGTATCAATAGCTAAACGGATGTTGAAAACGTTTATGTTTATTATCATGATCGATTTCCTGAATCCCGGTATTCCGCTCCCGGTTGCATCAGTATAGGGAAGCATGCGATTTCTTGAAGTGCGCAAGATTTGAGGTTAATTTTAACAGCGCTACAATTTATAGAACAAAAACCGCCGGTAGGGGGTCCAGCCGTGTTTGAAAAAAAATTTTTGTTTCTAAAACCAAATTGTACCGCAGATTCAAAACGTACTCTAGCTACTAGAATTTATGTAAAACATATTTTTGGAACTCCAACTGGTAGGTTAGAAATTTTGTTTCCATAGTTAAGTGGGCCCACCGGACAGGGGCAAACGGTTAACCCTCTCAGGCACTGACTGACCCAATAAACATGGGGGGTGAAAAATTCCATCCGCCGCCTCTGCCCAAAATTTGTTTGCAACGCTGGGCTGGAGTGTTAGAAAATGGGGCTTCCAGGGTTAAGACGGTGTGTGTATGCACTACAAGACTATAAGTATGCCCGGTAGAGACACAGAAGGCATACCTATGTGCTACCCAAAAGGGTAACCATTATACACTGACATATCAAACCAAAACTATAATACACATTATTAAAATGTTTATTGCTTTTTGCACTCCTCACTAATACCACTAATATTCAAACAAAACCTGGTTCTCACCGTTTTAAATTGACAGAGTATTTATGTACATACTGTATACTGTACCAATACCGTACATCAGGCCTTCCTATATTGACAGGTTCCCTTGATAATGTTGGCGTGCAACTGGTATCAGGCTATTTTCCCGGTATTCAGTAAGGGGGTTTTGTGCCCCAATACTGATTGGAACCAGACATGGGCAAAAGGGGAGGCTGAGGGGTTGACCCCTCCCTCAGCCTCTAACCTACCTCCCTGAGGCCGCCGCTACCCACTCAAGAATTGTTAGGAAGAATTTTGTATAGAAAATTATGATAAAAATAGGCCTTAAGGTGTAAATGAGCTCAGAACAGCTGAATTTAACCTATTTTAGCGAAAAATAAGCCAAAAAACCCTAGATTTTAGTAAAAAAAACGGACCATCCCCTCAACCCTCCATCAGCCGCCGCTAACCTCTCAGGATTTGAAAATTTACCATCTCCTCAGCCGAAATGCTAGCCCATGTCTGGTTGGAACAACTCTAAAAATATTAAAAATTCGATATATAGCGATGCAACCAGACTTTGCCAAATCTATATCTATCATACATGTAACAGGGGGTCTGCCCCCCCGGATGGGGACCCCCTGAGACGATTTTCCCGACCCCCTCCGATTTTTCTGGCAAGTAGTTTTTTGAGCAAAATTTTCTGTTTTTTTTTGCAATTTCAGACATAAAAATTGCCAAAATCGCCTTGTAAAGCAGCAGTTTCAGCTGTATTTCACCCCAAATTAGCGATTTTTTACGATTATTACCTCAAAAATTGCAATTTTTTCGATTTTTGAGCGTTTTTCAGTGCCCAACCCCCCTCCCAACATTTTGGCTCAGACCCCTCCCCCCGCCGGCCGGCGCCAGTTCCTTCGGCGGATGACCTGTTATATGTATGCTATCTATAGCTGACAATAGTGGCAGTGGCACTTTTCTGTTTATAGCTAAAATAGCTCAAAACATGGCTACTATCCGCTGACTGGCAGAGACAATTTACGTAGGTGACTCCATCAAAATATAAGAAGGCGCAGGAGTAGCAAAGAAAGTGCGTCCCAAAAATGCAAGGCACTTGAAGGTGGGCAACGTATACGCGTTCACTACCCCCACTGCAAAATGGCCGGAGCAGACGGTGTCTGGAGCAATTTCGTATACAGACAGCCTACCCAACAGTGCTAGTCCCTGCAATAAACTAAGCGTGATCTTAATGAAATGATGGTACCGATAAGCAGACATGGGCTAGCATTTCGGCCGAGAGGGGGGCGGTAGAATTTTCAATTCCTGAGGGGGTAGGAGCGCCTCAGGGGGGCTGAGGGGGTGGTAAGCCAAAAAGTCCGATTTTTGGCTAAAATCAAGGTTTTTGGCATATTTTTCATTAAAATAAGTGAAAATAAGCTATTCAGAGCTCATTTGCATCTAATCCAGGCATATTTTTATCATAATTTTCTATACAAAATTCTTGCAAACAATTCCTGAGGGGGTAGCGGCCGACTGAGGGGCGGGGGTAGGTCAGAGCCTGAGGGGGGCCAACCCCCTCAGCCCCCCCTTTGCCCATGTCCGCCGATAAGTACATAGCAGATTTTGTTCTGACTTTTTACTCACTAACTCAAAATTACCATATATGCCATAAACGGCGTTAAGTGCCTGACTGTAAAATAACTTATTTCAAGGAAAAACAAGCGCAAATCATTTTAAATTTTAGCAAGAAAAATCCAACTTTTCTTGGCTTACCACCCCACAAACTCCCCCAGTCCTCTGCGGTCGCTTCCCCCCTTCGGGTTTCAAAATTTTACCTCTCCTCAGTCAGGCGAAATTCTAGCCCAGGTCTGACTCGGGGGTGATCACGGTTTTGGTCTTAAGATTTAAGCGTAGATTTATCAAATTTCCCAAACAAAGCGTGTCTAAAAATCCTTAATCAGGCCATTTGCCCATGTAGGGCAGTCCGAGTGGGGGTAGTGATCAATCAATAATAACCATACGGCAACATAAGATCATTTTAGAGTCAAGGTTTCTCCTTAACAGTCGCTTGTGTGGTGGTCTGTTCGAGTGAGGCATCCGCTGCTTCTGAGGTCTCTTGTGTCGGTCGGTTCTGGAGAGGTTGCGAGAACAGCGGTTGACCCGATTTGTTGCCCGCTTCTTTGCCCGACTCCGATTGGCCCTCTTTTGCCTCCAGTTTTACAACTCGGTCCGTCAATTCCTACAACAGCATAAAGCACCATCTATTTAGTTTATAACAGAAAGTAACAAAATGGAAAAAATGGAGTTAAGCGCGAAAAACTATAGCTAAAGCACCTAAAAACATTTTGGCGAAGGAACGAAGTCGAAATTGGCTGTGTCAGGAGATACAGCGACGTAATCAGAGGTATGTGCACGGACATCATCACGTGATCCTGCTAAAATGAGCCAAGTGCTTTGTGCTTTTCCTGTTAGCTGACTTAATTTAACACAACTGACACATGCAGAATGTTTTGCACACCGATTATGTACTTGTATTTTAGGTAAAAAATATTTAAACTGATATTGAAGCTAATTCACGAAAATATAACAAATACTTAAAAGGCGATTTTATCGATTTCCACTTTCTGTTACTTGGCTCGTTTTACCATAGTGGCGACGATTTATTTATGGTACCGGCACAATATGGTACGCCTACCTTCGCATTGCTGCCGGTACCGGTACCATATATGGTACCACTCTGTTCAGATTTCCTACCATATGGTAGTGGAGTGGTACCATAATACAGGGTGTGCCAAAAAAAAACAACCCAGCAGATTTTTCCCTGTAGCAACCGCAAATCTCAACCGATTTGAATGAGTCCTTCTTTAAATGAAAGATAAATAAATTCTTGAAAGATTGATGCAACGTTTATTAATGTACTCTGCTTAGTTCCTGAGATATTCACTCTCAAAGTCAAAACTGTGATTTTGGCAGTGAACAAGAGGGAATTTTTCTTTTTCCGCTGCACTTCGTAATAAAACGGATTCCTGCTACTGTTGAGGGCTATTGGAGGCTTTACTGGTGACACAGAAACTCGATTCACTTCAACAGTAAAGTGTCATTAGCCCCCAGCAGTAGGAATCTGCTATAGTATGAAGTGCAACGGAATCGCTCTTGTTCTTTGCCAAAATCTGTTTCGACTTTGAGGGCAAATATCTCAAGAACTAAGCAGTGAATCTCAATAAAAATTGCACCAATCTTTGAAGACTTTATCAATCTTTCATTCAAAAAAGGATTCATTCAAATCGGTTAAGATTCATGGTTGCAAAAGTAGAAAATCTGCTGGGTTGTGTTTATCACTCATGTTCACTGCCAAAATCTCTGTTTTGATTTTGAGGGCAAATATCTCAGGAACTAAGCAGGCTATCTTAATAAGCGATTCATCGGTCTTTCAAGAATTTATTTATCTTTTATTTAAAAAAAGATTCATTTAAATCGGTTGCGATTTGCGGTTGCTACAGCAAAAACTCTGCTGGGTTGTTTTTTTTTGGCACACCCTGTATATCGTACCGGCACCATATAGTATATGGTACCGGTACCCATGACCATGGGTACGGCTACCATTATGGTACCACCACAGTCGCCGAACGTGGGGGTACCATATGGTACCGCTACCCTATGTAGGTACCGATACCATCTACGGTATCGGCTACATAATATACGGTGTCGGTACCATAAACGGCGTTAAGTGCCTGACTGTATAAGCAGGCATGTGTGCGTGCGTGCAGCTTTGGTTTTCTCTCAATACGTACTATGATAATATCCGCACATTTAACAGGGCTCTGCCCCCCATCCGACTTAGGCCAGACCCCCCGAGACGATTTTTCCGGCAAATTTTTACGACTTTTTATAATTCCAAACACAAAAATTGCCAAAATCGCCCGTAAAACAGCACTTTTTAGCTGTATCTGAGCCCAAATTATCGATTTTTGAGCGTTTTTTAGTGCACAACCCCGTCAGAATTTGGGCTCAGAGCCCCCACCCCCTGCCCTTCGGCGGATGACCTGTTACATTATGTTGTATGATAATATCGCTTGATGTTTGGAAGCAATAGCACATGGCTTACTTACTACTTGTTATGGTCCGGTATTTTAACGCTCGAAATTAAAATTTAAAACTCATCCAAACGCTAGAACACTCGATTAACACGAGGAAAGGCAGCTTACATACAGACAGGTATGGACGTAATCCCGTACTGTTAAGGTTAAGGAAAACATCATGGTAAATAATTATATTAGACGGGCCTGAAAAGTCTTGGGTACGATGAGTCTTGCAAAATTTCTACCTGCACAACATTTGCAATTCTCATTTTTTCAAAAAAACAATTAACATTCTTGAAGGCTGAAAAAAATTAAAGCGACTGTTTTTCTTATTAGTACAGACAGCTAAAGTGATCGGCTTTTCGAAATACCCACCTAGTATAACAGTAAAAATGATTTCGAGTATTCTATAAACAACATAAATCTACAATCACTTCAAGTGATTAAAGATTTAGGGTATTACGTGCCAAAAAATCTGAAATTCTCTGAACATTGTCAGCGGATATCGGCAAAAGCTATGAAAATATCAGCTTTAATCTTTAGAGTGTTTCATACACGACAAAGCGATATCTTACTGAGGGCCTATAAAACTTATGTTCGTCCAATAGTGGAATCAGGATCACCTATTTGGAATCCATGTCTATGTAAAGATATTGACGCCATTGAAAGGGTACAAAGATATTTTACAAGGAGATTATTTTATAGATGTGGCTGGTCAGAGAGGCCATATTTAGAACGTATTACAACACTGAAACTTGAAACGTTAGAAAAACGAAGGGTAAAAACAGATTTAATACTATGTTATAAAATAAAAAATAGACTAATTGATTTAAACCATAGCGATTTCTTTGAGTTAAATCAGCGAAAATCGCGCGGACATTCACAGATCATGAAAGTCCAGAGTAGTCGTATCAACGTAAAAAAGCATTTCTTTGCAAGTAGAGTAGTCAACCATTGGAATTTGTTAACGGAAGAGCAGGTGGCTGCTCGTTCGGTGGGCGTATTTAAGGATAAACTAACAATTAGTAATCGAGGATTGCGGTTTGCGTAAGTGCACTGCCAGCAAACCGCTTTGCACTGGAGCCTCTGACTTTGTCCTGGTCGCCAATTTTGAACATTCTTCTTACTAACAAGTTCGTGTGCAATAAACTTTACTTTACATAAATGGCGTTAAGTGCCTGACTGCAAAAAGCTTGTGGTGTTTTTGACAGCGAAAAAAAAACAAAAAATCTAACTTACAGTAAGTTTGCCAGTGTAGTTGAGCAGTGAATGAGTCAGCTGTTCCAATTGACTCGTCAATTCTGTTATCTGCAACACGATAAGGCTGATATCGGAAAACGGTAGTCATGCCATTTCTGCGTTTCTAGAAGACTTTTCGCAAATTTTCTGCGCTTCTAGAAGACTTTTTGCAAATTTTCTGCGTTTCTAGAAGACTTTTTGCAAATTTTCTGCGTTTCTAGAAGACTTTTTGCAAATTTTCTGCGTTTCTAGAAGACTTTTTGCAAATTTTCTGCGTTTCTAGAAGACTTTTTGCAAATTTTCTGCGTTTCTAGAAGACTTTTTGCAAATTTTCTGCGTTTCTAGAAGACTTTTTACAAATTTTCCGTCGGAAATTCAAAATTTGCCGGGAAGTTTGGAATTGTTCTGCGAAAATTCGAAAAAAGCTTACAGTCTAAAAACTTTCCATAAAAAATCTAATTTTCGACAAAAAATGTCCAAAAACAGTTTTTCAGCAAAATATTGTCAAAAAATCAACGAAAATTTTGCCGACAATTTGGGGCTCTGTGCGCAGTTGCCAGGATTGATTTCGGAAACCACATCAGGAGGCTTCCTAACAGCTTTTCTGAAGGGCTTAGTTAGTAGAGTTTAGTTTTAGGACCCCCATACAGACCTGATTGAATCCAGACAACACACCCTCACCGACCCGGACCCGTGACTGGTGTTATAGTAGGAACAACTTACACCAAGGTAGGAGAAATGGGCAGGCAGCTGTAGAATAAAAAGAATAAGAGAATACTGTAGAACCGTACCGCAGACCGGTTTAACAGATCGATCCTTTCTTGCAAGTCTGCAATAGAAATTTCGAACTGCGTCTGACTCTTCAGGGTGTTGTTGAGCATTGAATGCAGCTTCTTAACACTGAGCATCTGCAATATAAAGCTCTTTCTGTATAAGAGCATACATGTAGCAGGGGGGTCTGGGGGTCTGCCCCCCACCCGACTTAGGCCAGACCCCCCCAGATGGGGACCCCCCCCGAGACGATTTCACCGACCCCCCCCCCCCTCCGATTTTTCTGGCAAGTAAATTTTCGAGCAAATTTTTGCAATTTTCTACACTTCCACACACAAAAATTGCCAAAATCGCCTGCAAAACAGCACTTTTTAGCTGTATTTCAACCCAAATTAGCGATTTTTGGCAATTTTTAGCCAAAAAATTGCGATTTTTTCAATATTTGAGCGTTTTTAGTGACCACCCCCCCCCCCCCCAAATGTTGGCTCAGACCCCCCCCCCGGCCGGCGCCAGACCCCCCCAACCCCCCCGCCCCCCATCGGCGTATGACCTGTTACATGTATGATAAGAGCATACATGTACTAGTGGGTTTGGGTCTGTTACCCCCTAGCTGAAAAGGCCAAACCCCACTCAGCCCCCGAGACAGGTTAAGGGACCCCGACCCAAAAATGCAAGTACTAGTAGCGGCTCCCAGTAATAACAAACTGGCTCAGAAATGACTAATTTTTAGCCTAAAATTCGCTTGAAAAGCCTTTGGAAACCGAATTTGGCGTTTCCACTGCTGGTATTTAACAGAAATCGGTGTTTTTGGAAGCCCTTTTTTTTCATTTTTTTGTTGGTTTTTAGCTCTAAAACGCTATAATAAAAATAACTTTATACAACGCACATGTACACCAGATACAATCCAGCAGTAACCCAGATGGGCCACATGCGAGGCAATCAGAATGGGCCGAAACGGACTCGAACCCGCTACGTGTCATGCGCCGCGTGCATGGGAGCCGAGATACTCGCCAATACACCACAGACGCAGACGCTAGCTTAAAATAGTGATTTTTAGCGTCCTTACTGAAAAAACGTGCTAAAAACGCATTTCCACGCGTTTTGGAGCTTTTTGTAATTTGGGACGCCCGTCTGGGCGAAACCCCCTCGACCCCCCACATGAGAAAAAACCCCCACTACCCCCCTCGCCCGGAGCTGTTACATGTATGTTTAAGAGTCAGTATCTGATTCGATCGAGTCTTGGTATTCCAAGTTGAAAATTGAACTTTTTGTGTAGAGGGCTGTGCTTTGGTGCACTAATAGACATTCATGAGTTATGTTAAACCTGAAAAGCGTTCCATTCCATTCCCAAGATAATAAGCCCTCAAAAATCGGCCCGCTTAACTATGGGACCAAAAGTTTCAACTCAATTTTTTTCGTACTAACAATAGTTGGGACTGAAAAATTAGCAGTTTTAGGTAACTTTTAGAGTAGATTCAGAATTTACCAATTTTTAGGTCAGAACTCTCATTAGTATGCCAGCAATCCGTAATCGAAGGAAATTCTGCATGGTTTTGTACATTCGAAGGTGCATTTCTCACGAATGTCGGGTCGTAGCCACAAATGCTTTATGCCAAGCTGTAGCATATCGATAGCGCTACAAAACTGTCAAATAAAAAATACTGCGTAGGGGGGTTCCAGTGGAGCTAGGGCCTGCCAAATGAGATCGAAAAAATATTTTTTGCTCAAAAATAATTTTGGATCAAAAATTCTTACTCCACTCTAAAAGCTACCTAACAGTCCCAATTTTTAGTCCAAAGTATTATCAGTACGAAAGAAAATTGAGTTGAAAGTTTTGGTCCCATTGTTAAGCGAGCCGATCTTTGAGGGCTTATATGTTCGGAATGGAGCGTCAAATCCATAAACCCTTTGCAGGTTTAACACAACTCATGAATGTCTATTAGTGCACCAACGCACAGCCCTCTACGCAAAAAGTTCCATTTTCAACTTAGAATAGGAGTACGGGGACTTGAGCCTCATAACCAAACGTCGAGCCGCGGTCTGCGGTTAATGCTAATCTGCGCTACGTTTACTCTGAACACTAATTTGCGCAACGTCAAAAATGAGCTTTTTTCTAAATTGCGATGAAAATGAGATGACTGCAGAATTCGATTATGAGTCCTTGGCGACTCCAATGATGCTTTCATGACGTGTCTAGGCCAAACCGATCCGGAGATATGGCCGGTCAAAGTTAGCAAAAATCGCGGAAAATGGCGGTTTTTTTTTTAAATTTCACAAAATAGGGGTGGAAACATAGGCAGACCGACGGATTTGGCTGAAACTTCCTGAATGGGGTATTCTTGACCGCCGGAATCGATTCTGACACTTCCGGACCGACCCTCACAACCTCACCCTGATACCGTAATTCGGCCTCCAATAAGGGGAGGAATGGCTTCAAGAAAAACGGATTTGCACTGCAACACAAAAATTTTCCAAAATTAGCATGTCAGAAGTAGCAGTGTTGTAATGGTAGATGTTCGCAAACGCCTAAAAAGTGATTGCGGATGCTTATAATGGTATTGGACTGCTCAATCTCATATGAATGACCACCTCACTTCACCACACTAGACACGTCATGAAAGCATCATTGGAGTCGCCAAGGACTCTAGAATCGAATTCTGCAGTCATCTCAATTTCATCGCAATTAGGAAAAAAGCTCATTTTTTGACGTTGCGCAAATTAGTGTTCAGAGTAAACGAAGCGCAGATTAGCATTAACCGCAGACCGCGGCTCGAACTTGCCTACAACTTTGGTTATAAATAAGGCTCAAGTAGCTCCGAGGCCTCCCAAAAAAGTTATTCACAAAAAACCGCCAGGTCGCTCTATTTTTGAACAGACTATAAAACGCTCAAAAATCGCAATTTTGGGCTAAAAATCTTCAAAAATCGCACATTTGGACTCAAATACAGCTAAAAAGTGCTGTTTTACAACATGCGATTTAGTTTCTGAAATTTTAAAAAACTGCAAAAATTTTGCTGAAAAAATTACTTTCCACAAAAATCGTAGTGATGACTCGGAAAAATCGGCTTTGGGGGTCTGGTCTACAGTCGGGTGGGGGACAGACCCCTGATCCCCTGTTACAGGCAATGCATTACATTCTCGAATGCAGACGTTTCAAAAATATATTAGAAAAAGACATACCAGATCCTCGATTCGAGCATTGTCCTTAGTTGTAGAATGACTAGAAGAACCAGTAGGAGGAATGGAAGGCGAGATGGGCACAGTCGGTGCAACCACAGGAGAAGTGCAACACTGCTCCAACCTGCCTTCTAAGGCTTGAATTTGACCCGTAAAATCAATATTGGGACCGCTGTAGACTGCTCCGCCTAAAACAGTGCCCTAATACAGTCAGGCACTTAACGCCGTTTATGCTACCGACACGACGACGACGACCGGTACCTAGGCTAGTGGCGTCATACATCGTACTTCCACGTTGGTGGTACCATGGTACCCCTACCTTCGCATTGGTACCGTTACCACACCATATGGCATCCCTACCTTCACATTGGTACCGTTACCGTACCATATGGCACCCCTACCTTCGCATTGGTACCGTTACCGTACCATATGGCACCCCTACCTTCGCATTCGTACCAGTACCATACCATATGGCACCCCTACCTTCGCATTCGTACCAGTACCATACCATATGGCACCCCTACCTTCGCATCGGTACCGGTACCATAACATATGGCACCCCTACCTTCACATTGATACCGTTACCGTACCATATGGCACCCCTACCTTCGCACTGGTACCGTTACCGTACCATATGGCACCCCTACCTTCGCATTCGTACCAGTACCATACCATATGGCACCCCTACCTTCGCATTCGTACCAGTACCATACCATATGGCACCCCTACCTTCGCATTTGTACCAGTACCATACCATATGGCACCCCTACCTTCGCATTCGTACCAGTACCATAACATATGGCACCCCTACCTTCACATTGATACCGTTACCGTACCATATGGCACCCCTACCTTCGCACTGGTACCGTTACCGTACCATATGGCACCCCTACCTTCGCATTCGTACCAGTACCATACCATATGGCACCCCTACCTTCACATTGGTACCGTTACCGTACCATATGGCACCCCTACCTTCGCATCGGTACCAGTACCGTACCATATGGCACCCCTACCTTCGCATTGGAACCGGCACCATACCATATGGCACCCCTACTTTCGCATTGGTACCGGTACCGTACCATATGGCATCCCTACCTTGGCATTGGTACCGGTACCATACCATATGGCATCCCTACCTTGGCATTGGTATGGTACTGTACCATATGGCACCCCTACCTTCGCATTGGTGCCGGTACCGTACCATATGGCACCCCTACCTTCACATTGGTAAAGTTACCGTACCATATGGCACCCCTACCTTCGCATTGGTACCGTTACCGTACCATATGGCACCCCTACCTTCGCATTCGTACCAGTACCATACCACATGGCACCCCTACCTTCGCATCGGAACCGGTACCATACCATATGGCACCCCTACCTTCGGATTGGTACCGGCACCATACCATATGGCACCCTTACCTTGGCATTGGTACCGGTACCATACCATATGGCACCCCTACCTTTGCATCGGTACCGGTACCATACCATATGGCATCCCTACCTTCGCATTGGAACCGGTACCATACCATATGGCACCCCTACCTTCACATTGATACCGTTACCGTACCATATGGCACCCCTACCTTCGCACTGGTACCGTTACCGTACCATATGGCACCCCTACCTTCGCATCGGTACCAGTACCGTACCATATGGCACCCCTACCTTCACATTGGTACCGTTACCGTACCATATGGCACCCCTACCTTCGCATCGGTACCAGTACCGTACCATATGGCACCCCTACCTTGGCATTGGTATGGTACTGTACCATATGGCACCCCTACCTTCGCATTGGTACCGGTACCGTACCATATGGCACCCCTACCTTCGCATTGGTACCGGTACCGCACCATATGGCACCCCTACCTTAGCATTGGTACCGTTACCGTACCATATGGCACCCCTACCTTCGCATTGGCACCGTTACCGTACCATATGGCACCCCTACCTTCACATTGGTACCGGCACCGTACCATATGGCACCCCTATCTTGGCATTGGTACCGGTACCGTACCATATGGCACCCCTACCTTCGCATTGGTACCGGTACCGTATCACATGGCAGCCCTACCTTGGCATTGGTACCGGTACCACACCATATGGCATCCCTACCTTGGCATTGGTACCGGTACCATACCATATGGCACCCCTACCTTCGCATTGGTACCGGTACCATACCATATGGCACCCATACCTTCGCATTGGTACCGGTACCGTACCATATGGCACCCCTACCTTAGCATTGGTACCGTTACCGTACCACATGGCACCCCTACCTTCGCATTGGCTGGCACCGTTACCGTACCATATGGCACCCCTACCTTCGCATTGGTATGGTACTGTACCATATGGCACCCCTACCTTCGCATTGGTACCGGTACCGTACCATATGGCACCCCTACCTTAGCATTGGTACCGTTACCGTACCATATGGCACCCCTACCTTCACATTGGTACCGTTACCGTACCATATGGCACCCCTACCTTCGCATTGGCACCGTTACCGTACCATATGGTACCCCTACCCATACATGTAACAGGTCATCCGCCGATGGGGGGAGGGGGGGTTGGGGGGGTCTGGCGCCGGCCGGGGGGGGTCTGAGCCAAAATTTTGGGGGAGGAAGGGGGGTGGGCACTAAAAAGCGCTCAAAAATCGAAAAAAATCGCAATTTTTGGCCTAAAAATCGCCAAATATCGCTAATTTGGGCTGAAATACAGCTGAAAAGTGCTGTTTTGCAGGCGATTTTGGCAATTTTTGTGTGTGAAAGTGTAAAAAATTGCAAAAATTTGCTCGAAAATTTACTTGCCAGAAAAATCGGAGGGGGGGTCGGTGAAATCGTCTCGGGGGGGGGGGGGTCCCCCATCCGGGGGGTATGGCCTACGTCGGGTGGGGGCAGACCCCCCCAGACCCCCCCTGTTACATGTATGCCCCTACCTTCACATTGGTACGGGTACCGTACCATATGGCACCCCTACCTTCGCATTGGTACCGGTACCGTACCATATGGCACCCCTACCTTCGCATTGGTACCGTTGCCGTACCATATGGCACCCCTACCTTCACATTGGTACCGGTACCGTACCATATGGCACCCCTACCTTCGCATTGGTACCGGTACCGTACCATATGGCACCCCTACCTTCGCATTGGTACCGTTACCGTACCATATGGCACCCCTACCTTCACATTGGTACCGGCACCGTACCATATGGCACCCCTACCTTCGCATTGGTACCGGTACCGTACCATATGGCACCCCTACCTTCGCATTGGTACCGGTACCGTACCATATGGCACCCCTACCTTCGCATTGGTACCGGTACCGTACCATATGGCACCCCTACCTTCGCATTGGTACCGTTACCGTACCATATGGCACCCCTACCTTCACATTGGTACCGGTACCGTACCATATGGCACCCCTACCTTCGCATTGGTACCGGTACCGTACCATATGGCACCCCTACCTTCGCATTGGTACCGTTACCGTACCATATGGCACCCCTACCTTCACATTGGTACCGGCACCGTACCATATGGCACCCCTATCTTGGCATTGGTACCGGTACCGTACCATATGGCACCCCTACCTTCGCATTGGTACCGGTACCGTATCACATGGCATCCCTACCTTGGCATTGGTACCGGTACCACACCATATGGCATCCCTGCCTTGGCATTGGTACCGGTACCATACCATATGGCACCCCTACCTTCGCATTGGTACCGGTACCGTACCATATGGCATCCCTACCTTGGCATTGGTACCGGTACCACACCATATGGCATCCCTACCTTGGCATTGGTACCGGTACCATACCATATGGCACCCCTACCTTCGCATTGGTACCGGTACTGTATCACATGGCATCCCTACCTTGGCATTGGTACCGGTACCACACCATATGGCATCCCTACCTTGGCATTGGTACCGGTACCATACCATATGGCACCCCTACCTTAGCATTGGCACCGTTACCGTACCACATGGCACCCCTACCTTCGCATTGGCTGGCACCGTTACCGTACCATATGGCACCCCTACCTTCGCATTGGTACCGGTACTGTACCATATGGTAGTGCTACCCAATCCATGGCCGCGGGTAGGGGTACCATCATACATGTACTAGGGGGGTTTGGGGGGTTACCCCCCTGCTGGAAAGGCCAAACCCCCCCCCCCCCCCCCCCCCCCCCGAGACAGGTTAAGGGACCCCTCCCCCCCGACCAAAAAATACAAGTACTAGTAGTGGCTCCAGTATTAACAAACTGGGTCAGAAATCACTAATTTTTAGTCTAAAATTCACTTGAAAAAGCCTTTGGAAACCGAATTTGGCGTTTCCACTGCTGATATTTAAGAAAAATCGGTGTTTTTGGAAGCTCTTTTTGTCATTTTTTGCTTGTTTTTAGCTTTAAAACGCTATTTGTCAGCTTGAAATAGCGATTTTTAGCGTCCTTACTGAGAAAAACGTGCTAAAAACGCATTTCTAGGCGTTTTGGAGCTTTTCCAAATTTGGGACCCCCACCTGGGCGAAACCTCCGTCGCCCCCCCCCCACCTGAGGAAACCCCCCCTACCCCCTCCCCCCAGGTCGGCCCGGAGCTGTTACATGTATGGGTACCATAATATGGTATAATACTATTACATGGTAGCACTACAGTCCCCTATCGTGGGGGTAGCATACAATATTCGCTGTCATTAGCCTAGGTAGCGGTACTTAACTACTTCAAGTAGCATGACAATCCATGGACGGCGTAAGAAAGAGAGGAGGAGAAGGAAGGAACGAACCGTTTCGCAACAGAGAGTCGATCAGTTGCAGTTGATTGTAGAGGGAGAGACTGAACCAGGACACCACCACCAGTCCGACTGTAAGTGAGAGCAAGAGAAAGCTGAGAGCGCAGGTCCAACAACGCGGCAATGACTTTATGCCCATCTCTAGAGACGGCATCCGGATCTTGGCATTCGGCAGCTTCCTGCAAATTGTTGTGTCGTAGATTTTGTAGCATCGATGTATTGTCTGTATTGTTTCACACTCGTTTGGTTGTGGTTGTTGTTTTGTTACCCATAAATCCTTACTGAAGTTGTGTTGTGCGAGCGGACAGCAACATCAATCCATCACAAACAGACATGGGCTAGCATTTCGGCTGAGGGGGATAGAATTTTCAATTCCAGAGGGGGCTGAGCGGGGGTAGGAGCGCCTGAGGGGGTGGTAAGTCAAAAAGTCCGATTTTTGGCTAAAATTAGGTATGGCCAATGGTTTTCAAAAATTCACGCTACAGCAAAAAATTATGCTAAAACCGCCGATAACATGACCGGATGCGATAATTTACGCAAAAAACCGCACTTGATTCAATGAAAAATTAGAAAAATGCGATCTAAAAACGTCCGTCTGCGAAGAACTTTTGTATGGCGCACTTGGTACCATTTTAAAATATGGGCAACAGATTTGAATAACTCGCGCTACAAGAAAAAATTTATGCTAAAACGGCAATAGCATGACCGGATGCGATTATTTACGCAAAAAACCGCACTTAACTTCATGAAGTATCGGAGAAATGCGGGCTCAAAACAGCCGCGTGGGTCAAATCGCGTAAATTAGTGTTTATAACTTGGTCGCCGTCCCAGCGGTGGCTGATTTTCTATGGCGCGAGTTACGAAAGTGAAACCAACTTGATTGTTTGAAATCTACTAGAAAGATGTGAATATTCGTCGCCCAGCTAAATTAATGCGAAAAAGTATGACTGCAAGTGTTGGGTACAATAAAAGCCTGAAATGGCAAAAATTAAGGGTTACAGAAACTTCAACACCGTTTGTGGGGTTAACGGCAAAGAGCAGAGAGCAAATTCTTATATCATTCGAAAGATTGAAGTCTACTGTACACGCAACCGATTGAACATCTTGCGCCGAATTCGTCGTTTTTTCACAAGAACGAGGAACATGAAAAAAAATCCATGAAAATGCCCATTTTCAGTAGTTAAGAAAGAATCAAATTTGTGGGGACCATGCCGAAGTGCGGAAAGAAAAAAAGCGGTGCTATATAGGTAACGAGTTGCGCTGATTTTAAAGCCGGTTGAACAAAATTTGAATCAACTCTCCTTTTAGCAGAAAATGGCCATTGAAAAACGACGAATTCAGTTTTCAAGAGGAAAATGCCCTTTAACGGCCGAATTATGATTCAAAATGCATCTTATTCGATAGCTCACACTCTGTTTCATATAAATGCATCACATCCCCCTATCAATAAAGGAACACAAAAAAGCATTTGCGCTTGAAGTTGCAAAAACCGTTTTGGACCACTTTTTGGCTGTGATTTTGTATTTTCTATTCCGCGCCGCGCGGACGTGCTTTGGCCATCCCTACTAAAATCAAGGTTTTTGGCTTATTTTTCATTAACATAAGTTAAAATAAGCTATTCTGAGCTCAAATTTACACCTAATCCAGGCATATATTTATCATAATTTTCTATACAAAATTCTTCCAAAAAATTCCTGAGAGGGGTAGGTCACAGCCTGAGGGGGGCAACCCTGGCTCTGGCCGAAATGCTAGCCCATGTCTGTATAAGACAAATCTAACCAATATTATTATTATTAATATTATTATTACAGTCAGGCACTTAACGCCGTTTATGGTACCGACACCATTATGGTACTGCAGGGTTCGTGCGGCTTTTGTATAGCAAACTTCCCTGACCTTTCCCTGACTTTTCCATGACCAAAGTCAAAATTCCCTGACCAACCAGGGCGAGGAAACTGCAACCAATGTGAGAAAATTTTGAAAAATTGACTTTGTAAAACGCATTAAAACGGTATTCAGAGGGTAAATTTCTGGTTTAAGTAGTAGTATTTAAAATTGGAAGACCGATCTTCAAAAGGGTGTCATGTAAACTTCTGACAGGACCATTTGGCGGCGAGATGTTTCGGCTACTATCAAATTTTTCCCTGACCAGACACCAAATTCCCTGACTTTTCCCTGACTTTTTTTTAAATTCCCTGACTTTTCCATGACTCCCTGACTTTTCAGGTCCCGCACGAACCCTGTACTGGTACATAGGCCACTGGCACCATGGTACACCTACCTTCGCATTGGTACCGGTACTGTGACCATGGGTATTATACACAGTCCAAGAACGTGGGGGTACCATATGGTTTGTTTGTTTGAGTCCCACTGTCCTTTCGGACAGCTCAGGAGACCCCTCGCTCTTTTCAGAGCCCTTCAATGGGGTAGCCCTGTCACTATGGTGCCACTAGCCTAGCTACCGGTACCATATGTGGTGTCAGTACCATAAACGGCGTTAAATGGTATAACTAAAATGAATAGAAACGGCCGTAAAACGGCGTACCGAGTCAGTTTCTTGCGCTTGGCTTTGCCAGGGCTGATCAGCTCCAAGTCGGGGATGTCAGAGTCGGACATGGAGTCGGTGAGCAGACTGCCGCGTTGCTGTCGACCAATGGGAATATCGGACAAATCGCCCATCTGCATCTACCGTATACCTCACACTCCTGCTGCTTCCATCTATTGCTGTATCTATGTAGTCTCACACGTCTAGAGACAGTCAACATTGACAAATTTTCTATCGAAAATTACGATCAAAGTTAAAACGAAAAAACCGGGGGGTCCCCCGAAAAAAGCTAAAAAAAACGCCTATTTTGCCTTAAATAAGCGAAAAGTTTTCCGGGTGGTTGGCCGGCCGAGGGGGGAGGGGTAAACCCCCTTTACCCCTCCTCAAAGTATGTCTAGATTGGGTGCAAATAAGCTCAGACTGGCAAATTTTAATCTGTTTTAGTGAAAAATAAGCCTAAAACCTTGATTTCAGGAAAAAATTTGAGTTTTTGGCTTATCATACCCATACATGGGCCGGAAAAACCCGGAGGGGGTAGGGGGGCTGGAGACCTCGGGGGGGGGGGGGTCCCCGAAAAACGCCTATTTTGCCTTAAATAAGCGAAAATTTCCTACCTCCGGGAGGGTGGGTGGGGTATGACCGGCCGAGGGGTATACCCCCCTTACCCCCGGCCCATGTATGATCATACCCTAAACAATCAGCCGGTCGGTACCCCCTAAGGATTTGAAAATTTACCACCCCTCAGCCGAAATGTTAGCCCATGTCTGACCCGATAATAATCGACGTTGCAGCAGTCTCTCTACTATTTAGGAAGCGCTTTCTGCCACAACCAAGTAAAGGTTAGCAGAGAGTATGCAATGATATCTTTTCTCGCATTCTAAGTTACCGGTCCGCTAAGTAAGCAAATCAATATTATCTTTCTTTCTATAAAAACATCCTGTTTTCGCTATTTCAATAAAACGCAATCTTCCTGTTTACCTGAATTCAATTTTTACCAAGCTGAAAGACTATATTGGGAAAGACTTTTCTGACATTGTTGGCGTTAACTCACGACATTAAGCAGTAGTGTATCAAACGGAATTTCAACCGTAAAACCAATGAAAAGATGGAAGTGGTAGAATCTTTATCGACTGAATGTACACGATCAAATCAATCAAGTAGTATTCTTTTTCTAAATCAATACGCACCCTTAAAAGATTTCTTAAACCATACCATACATAGATATGCAGTCGGCATTACAGCACCGTTTGACAAGTAAAAACATGACGCTATTGTTAGGAAACTACTTCAGCCGAGTTTAGCTATCACAGAAAATGGATCATGTTTAGTCATAAATATAAGTTGTCCAAAAAGAGACCGCCTGGCCATTTTTCGAATAATTTCAAATGGCCGCCATTCCGTCAATTTTCTACCGAATTAAAAGATTTTTGGCAAGATTTTATTATTATTTGTTAAGGGTTTGTTTTAGCCAAGTCCTAGCCTGGTAGCCATACATGGGCCCGGGGGTTAACCCCCCATCGCCGAACCATAGCCCCACAGAAAATTTTCGCTTATTTAACGCAAAATAGGCGTTTTCTACTTTTTTGGGACCCAAAGGCATATAAGTAACAGCTCCGGGCCGACCTGGGGGGAGGGGTAGGGGGTTTCCTCAGGTGGGGGGGGGGGTCGAGCAGGGGGTTTCGCCCAGATGGGGTCCCAAATTTAAAAAAGCTCCAAAACGCCTGGAAATGCGTTTTTAGCACGTGTTTTTCAGTAAGGACGCTAAAAATCACTATTTTAAGCTGCCAAACAGCGTTTGGGAGCTAAAAACAAGCAAAGAATGACAAAAAGGGCTTCCAAAAACACCGATTTCTCTTAAATATCAGCAGTGCAAACGCCAAATTCGGTTTCCAAAGGCTTTTCAAGCGAATTTTAGGCCTAAAATTTGTGATTTCTGAGCCAGTTTGTTATTACGGGAGCCACTACTAGTACGTGTATTTTTGGGTCGGGGGCGGGGTTTCCCTTAACCTCATTCGGGGGGGGTGGCCTTTTCAGCTAGGAGGAGGTAACCCCCCAAACCCCCTAGTACATGTATGCCCCAAGGTCTCCAATTGAGAGTGGATGCGCATAGGAATTTATGCCTACCTAACTAATGTACAACTATTATTAACAATAGTAGTTATTAGAGTGCGAACAATACCTGAAAAACCCAATACCCCAATACCCAATACCAATACCTGAGACCCCCAATACCCCAATACCCAATACCCAATACTGGCGTAGCTGGGCCAAAAATTACATTTCAGTGGACAGGTACATTCCAGTTGTGCACACAAGATTTATTGGGACTGCGATTAAAATTTATAAGAGGCCTGGTTGGGCCACTGCCCCAGCAGGGCGACAAAATTTTGAAAAAACTACCCTTTCAGTAAGCATTTAGAAGCCATTTTGGGCGTAAAATTAGCAGAAATTAACAGTCTTGGTAGTTAATATTTCGTAATTCAGCCGTGTTTCTTATTTCCGGCGAATTTTTTTCCTAACTTGGCTGGAAATTGTTTGCACCACCGCAATAGCCATGGGTACCGTACTGGTACATTATGGTGAGATTAGAAATGTCACCACTTTTATTGTAGATAAGAACAGAGAAATTCATTACTGGTGCAGCGCTTAGAAAAGCTTATACTTTAGGAAATTCTACTAGCGTTTAGTTGATTTAACGCGAAAACAGCTTCCTAAACCGAATCATCGATCAACTTTTTCGATTTTTTCAGATCAATTTTGCAGACCAACATCGATTTTCCTCTATTTTTACCTGTCCCAGTTAGTATTGGGTATTGGGGGGTAAAAACCCCAATACCCAATACCCAATACCTGGAAAACACCCCAATACACCCAATACCCAATACCAGTTCGCACTCTAGTAGTTATGTTTGTTTCCAAATTGGACAGAGCCGCTAACTATGGCTGCTAGCTAAAGAAGGATTTCTGGTGACATAACAAAGATCAGCTAAACTTCCTAACAAACTGCCAATAAAAAAGGTACATGTTTATAAGCAATGGCAGAGATTCTATTCTAATCAGAAAACAAACAGAAAAGTCAGCTCTAACCATCCGAACAAACAAAAAAACACAGTTGCCAGTTGAATTGCACACACAGAAGAAAAAAGAATATCAACTGATGATACCCGTAAAAAATTTCTCCAGCACCACCGAACCGAGCTCAAAGTTCCGGCGACCCGGGCGATTCATCTTCCAGGCGTCTTTTCCTTGAGTTTCTGGTCAAACGCGCTCCCCCAGAACCGGACAACGAGCGAATCTTGGCAATGGTCAAGTAGAGATCGTTTGTATTTCGGCCGCGTACTCTTACAGAGTCGTTCGGCGGGGAGACAGCCAGTTCAGGGGCAGAAGAACTTCTTTGGCACCTCAACGGCAACTCACTGGCCGATCGACAGACGCTGCCGGCTGCTCTCGCTTGCTCGGCAGTCAACTGCACCAGGAAGTAGGTGAGAGTGCCCAGTTGCTCTTCGAGATTGCCGATCCTGGCTCGCTTCCGCTCCGAGAAGCTCCACAGGTCTACGCGGCTAAGCTAAAACTTTAATATGTATGGCTATTTCGATAGTATACCCAGTCAGTCGGGCTCAAACATGGGGTTTACCCCCTCGCCGGCCAATACCCCTCCCTCGGTCGTTGATACCCCCTCGCGCTATCGCCCCCTCCCGGAAGGAGAAAATTTTCTCTTTGTGGACTTCTGTGGGGACCCCTGAGACTAACACCACACCCCACTCCGGATTTTCCGCTCCATGTACGGTTGGGCTTTGTCTCAATGTGGCCATATTAACGAGAATACATGTAACAGGTCGGGCACTATTCGAACGGCCCAGTCTGGCAATCCTCCTGATCTGCCGTGTTATTGGTCTGTTCGGACTTGTTGAACAAACAAACAAACAAACAAACAAACAAACAAACAAACAAACAAACAAACAAACAAATGAATGAATGAAGAGAATTAAGAGTCAGTCTCTGAACTGATCGAGTTTTGCCCCCTTGCCCTGTTCAGACCCAAAATTGAAACTTTGGCACAGGAAGTTGAAAGTTGGTGCACTGATACCCCTTGATGAGTTGTTAAACCACTGCAAAGGAATACCGAATTCGACGCTCCACGCTCGAGATATAAGCCCGCGAAAATCGGCTCTCTTAACTATGGGACCAAAATTTCAAACTCGCATTTCTAACTTATCAGTTGGAGTTTGAAGTTGAAAATTGTGGATTTTACATAACTTTTTGAGTACTTTAAGGTTGCGTAGTCCAATTTCACTTTTGAGGAAAAAAATTTTTTTCGGCCTCCATTGGCGCCCCATTGCTCGTCTGAAACCCCCCATAGTCATATCTTTTTATTTCAGATTGTTGTAGCGCTATCAATTAGCTACCTTTTGGTATAAAGTACGTCGAGCCAGCTGCCCGCGTTTTTGAGAAATATGGCTTCAAATTTGAAAAACCCCAGACTTTTCCTTTATTTTTTATGCAAAAAATTTCCAACTCTGATTTCTAACCTACCAGTTGGAGGTTGAAGTTAACAATTATAGTTTTTGCACAACTTTTTGAGTACTTTCAGAATACGCAGTCCAATTTCGCTTTTGAGTAAAAATTTTTTTCGAATTCATTTGGCGCCCCATAGCTTGTCTGCAATCCCTTTAGTCATGTCTTTTTATTTAAGATTGTTGTAGCGCTATCAATTAGCTACGCTTTGGTATAAGGTACGTCGAGCCAGCTGCCCGCGTTTTTGAGAAATATGGCTTCAAATTTGAAAAACCCCAGACTTTTCCTTTATTTTTTATGCAAAAAATTTCCAACTCTGATTTCTAACCTACCAGTTGGAGGTTGAAGTTAACAATTATAGTTTTTGCACAACTTTTTGAGTACTTTCAGAATACGCAGTCCAATTTCGCTTTTGAGTAAAAAAATTTTTTTCGACCTCCTTTGGCGCCCCAGAGCCCCTCTGCAACCCCCTTAGTCATATCTTTTTATTTCAGATTATTGTAGCGCTATCAATTAGCTACGCTTTGGTATAAGGTACGTCGAGCCAGCTGCCCGCGTTTTTTGAGAAATATTGAATAAAATATAAATTTTATGCACAAAAAATAATGCAAAAGTCTGGGGTTTTTCAAATTTGAAGCCATATTTCTCAACAACGCGGACAGCTGGCTCCACGTGTTTTACACCCAAGCGTAGCTAATTGATAGCGCTAATTTAATCTGAAATAAAAAGATATGACTAGAGGGGGTTGCAGACGAGCTATGGGGCGCCAAAGGAGGACCAAAAAATTTTTTTAACTCAAAAGCGAAATTGGACTGCGTAATCTTAAAGTACTCAAAAAGTTGTGTAAAAACTACAATTTTTAACTTCAAACTCCAACTGGTAGGTTAGAAATCAGAGTTGGAAATTTTATGCACAAAAAAATAATGCAAAAGTCTGGGGTTTTTCAACTTTGAAGCCATATTTCTCAAAAACGCGGGCAGCTGGCTCGACGTACTTTATACCAAAAGGTAGCTAATTGATAGCGCTACAACAATCTGAAATAAAAAGATATGACTATGGGGGGTTGCAGACGAGCAATGGGGCGCCAATGGAGGCCGAAAAAAATTTTTTTCCTCAAAAGTGAAATTGGACTACGCAACCTTAAAGTACTCAAAAAGTTATGTAAAATCCACAATTTTCAACTTCAAACTCCAACTGATAAGTTAGAAATGCGAGTTTGAAATTTTGGTCCCATAGTTAAGAGAGCCGATTTTCGCGGGCTTATATCTCGAGCGTGGAGCGTCGAATTCGGTATTCCTTTGCAGTGGTTTAACAACTCATCAAGGGGTATCAGTGCACCAACTTTCAACTTCCTGCGCCAAAGTTTCAATTTTGGGTCTGAAGAATGAAACTCGATCGGTTCAGAGACTGACTCTTAATGGACAAACAAACAAAGAAACAAACAAATGAATCAATAAACGATTGAATCAACAAACAAACAAACAAACAAACAAACAAATGAATGAATGAAGTGAATTAATGGACAAACAAACAAAGAAACAAACAAACAAATGAATCAATAAACGATTGAATCAACAAACAAACAAACAAACAAACAAACAAACAAATGAATCAATAAACGATTGAATCAACAAACAAACAAACAAACAAACAAACAAACAAACAAATGAATGAATGAAGTGAATTAATGGACAAATGGACAAACAAACAAACAAACAAAGAAACAAACAAATGAATCAATAAACGATTGAATGAACAAACAAACAAACAAACAAACAAACAAACAAACAAACAAACAAACAAACAATCAAACAAAGAAACAAACGAATGAAGTGAATTAATGATCAAACGAAAAGCTCCCGAATTCCGATCGGAACCAAAAATCAGGTTGCGGTCAATCCCGTTTTAGACGAACTCCGCCAGTGCGTAGGGCCGTCACATGGCGCCAGCAAGAATAAAAAACACCAAGAACGTTCGATTCGGCGGAGTGCAAAAAGAAGATGACGTAGACACTACGCCCCACTTCCTTGACAATCAGGGCAATTACATCGGCGTGTAATTTCACATGAACCACAGTATGCACCACCACCATTGCTTTCACAACGATTAGAAAGTGGCCAAGGGACTACTACACCCTAGCCGATATACCCCTTCTTCTTTCCCCCTCACGAACGGGAAAAAATTTTAGCATTTTAAAGGCAAAATAGGCGTTCTCTGGGACTGCGAGACCAGCTCCTGGCCCACTGCGCATTTTTCAAACCCAGGCGCGTCTTAAAAGTCAGCAATGGCAAGTAGATAAATGGAAACGTACCAAACCTTAGCTGTCTTGCACACACCGATAGCAAGCGGGCAAGCGGGAGGGTTGTTGTTAAGGAGGCTGCCGGACCTTCTGTCTCTTCCTGCTCTATAGCAGTTGGTAGCAACAACAACAGCAAATTTGGACTAAAAACAGCTAAAAAGTCGGTAGGGTACTATTAGGCGACGCCGATTAGGCGCTGGTACTATTAGGCGACGCCGATTAGGCGCTGGTACTATTAGGCGACGCCGATTAGGCGCTGGTACTATTAGGCGACGCCGATTAGGCGCTGGTACTATTAGGCGACGCCGATTAGGCGCTGGTACTATTAGGCGACGCCGATTAGGCGCTGGTACTATTAGGCGACGCCGATTAGGCGCTGGTACTATTAGGCGACGCCGATTAGGCGCTGGTACTATTAGACGACGCCGATTAGGCGCTGGTACTATTAGGCGACGCCGATTAGGCGCTGGTACTATTAGACGACGCCGATTAGGCGCTGGTACTATTAGGCGACGCCGATTAGGCGCTGGTACTATTAGGCGACGCCGATTAGGCGCTGGTACTATTAGGCGACGCCGATTAGGCGCTGGTACTATTAGGCGACGCCGATTAGGCGCTGGTACTATTAGGCGACGCCGATTAGGCGCTGGTACTATTAGACGACGCCGATTAGGCGCTGGTACTATTAGGCGACGCCGATTAGGCGCTGGTACTATTAGGCGACGCCGATTAGGCGCTGGTACTATTAGGCGACGCCGATTAGGCGCTGGTACTATTAGGCGACGCCGATTAGGCGCTGGTACTATTAGGCGACGCCGATTAGGCGCTGGTACTATTAGGCGACGCCGATTAGGCGCTGGTACTATTAGGCGACGCCGATTAGGCGCTGGTACTATTAGGCGACGCCGATTAGGCGCTGGTACTATTAGACGACGCCGATTAGGCGCTGGTACTATTAGGCGACGCCGATTAGGCGCTGGTACTATTAGGCGACGCCGATTAGGCGCTGGTACTATTAGGCGACGCCGATTAGGCGCTGGTACTATTAGGCGACGCCGATTAGGCGCTGGTACTATTAGACGACGCCGATTAGGCGCTGGTACTATTAGGCGACGCCGATTAGGCGCTGGTACTATTAGGCGACGCCGATTAGGCGCTGGTACTATTAGGCGACGCCGATTAGGCGCTGGTACTATTAGGCGACGCCGATTAGGCGCTGGTACTATTAGGCGACGCCGATTAGGCGCTGGTACTATTAGGCGACGCCGATTAGGCGCTGGTACTATTAGGCGACGCCGATTAGGCGCTGGTACTATTAGACGACGCCGATTAGGCGCTGGTACTATTAGGCGACGCCGATTAGGCGCTGGTACTATTAGGCGACGCCGATTAGGCGCTGGTACTATTAGGCGACGCCGATTAGGCGCTGGTACTATTAGGCGACGCCGATTAGGCGCTGGTACTATTAGGCGACGCCGATTAGGCGCTGGTACTATTAGACGACGCCGATTAGGCGCTGGTACTATTAGGCGACGCCGATTAGGCGCTGGTACTATTAGGCGACGCCGATTAGGCGCTGGTACTATTAGGCGACGCCGATTAGGCGCTGGTACTATTAGGCGACGCCGATTAGGCGCTGGTACTATTAGACGACGCCGATTAGGCGCTGGTACTATTAGGCGAGAAAAAACATTAACAGATAATAGTACCAATTAGGCGGCCCTTCCGAATCAGTCAAGGGTCAAGGGCCATGTTCAGCTGTAAGCCTACTTACTGTAAATGTGCTATTTTTAACTATGCATGGCTAAGTGGCTCTAAAATCATGTCCCGTTTATCTTATAACTCGTTAACTTATAGCTAGACAAGCCATCTGCCCTGACTGTTTCTAACTCAGATTCTGGCATTTGCCCCTATTCCCCAGCTTGCGTTGAGCACGCGAGCGGCCGTCGGGTCGACCACCTATTTTTCTGGTTGCTACGTTCATTAACTCACTTTGGATACAGGCGATCGCACCAATAACTTTGCGGAAGCAGCTCACAGAGTTTCGGCGGCGGCGCGTCCATCCATCTGGCGCTTTATAAATGTTCTGCGACACGCATACATGGGCCGGAAAAATAGGTTGGGGTAATCAAAATCCGAAAATTTTGGGGTGGGTGGGTCTGCCGGTTTGGGAGCCGCGGCGATTTTGGTATGTGGGGTCAGGAACAACAGTCGGCTTCAGGTGGGTGGGTGGGGTCGTTTGGGGGGTAGAACCCAAGTTGGGGGTGTGGGCAAACCCTCCTCGGACCCCCCCGCGGCCCATGTATGGCGACATATGCAGAAATGTTTTCTACTCTACTAATGAGTGCTCAGTGAGTTTATCCATCCATGGTGTTGCACTTATTTTTTAAACGAGTCCTTGAAATTGGTTTGCTATTTTGTTATGCTTTGCTTTAATTGCTGTTGTGCTGTTTGCATTGTTGTGCTATGTTTTAGTGGTAACCTATGTTGCAGTACGGACTTATAGAAAAAAAATTATTCCTGTCGCCTAATAGTCCTGCTTCGCTAAAAAGTGCTGTTACAGATGCTTTTAGCAATTTTAGTGTCTGAAAATCTAAAAAATCGCAAAAATTAACTAAAAAATGGGAGTCTGGCCTTAGTCGGGTGGGGGGATCCCCTAAATTTGTGTATGAACCCAATGCGAACTGAGAGGCATACATGTACTAGTAGATTGAGGGGTTACCCCCTAGCTGAAAAGGCCAAACCCCCTAGACAGGTTACGGGACCCCCCCCCCCCGACCCAAAAATACAAGTACTAGCAGTGATTCCCAGTACTAACAAACTGACTCAGAAATCACTAATCTTTAGCCTAAAATTCGCTTGAAAAGCCTTTAAGAACCGAATTTGGCGTTTCCACTGCTGCTATTTAAGAGAAATCGGTGTTTTTGGAAGCCTTTTTTTCCATTTTTGCTTGCTTTAGCTCTAAAACGCTATTTGGCAGCTTAAAATAGCGATTTTAGCGTGCTTACTGAAAAAACGTGCTGAAACGCATTTCCAGGCGTTTTGGAGCTTTTTGAGATTTGGGACCCCCTCTGGGCGAAACCGCCCTCGAGCCCCCACCTGAGGAAACCTCCCCCTAATCCCCTCCTCCAGGTCGGCCCGGAGCTGTTAGGTGTATGTTGAGAGGTGACCTTGAAAGAATCCAACGTTCAATCCAATATTAGCTTTAGAGTTAAAACCGGTTTGATTCGATAATCCCTACCAAAATTGTCCTGCGTCGGATAACATGACCGCATTACCTCCATAGACTGATTAGTAGAGCATTTGTGATCAGATTCGCCAGCAGTCTTGACGTCAAACTCACTGGCACCATCAAGATTTGCAAGAGTTAAAGTAGTTTGTAAGTGAGAACTGTGTCTGTGTGTGCTGACCTAAAAACAATAAGGCGCAAGTGTTTTTGTAAAAGTCCCATACGCAGACCTTCTCGGAATAGTTCGAGTCTTGCTCTACTTTATTTGGTGTCCGCAGTTTCAAAGATACTTGTTCCTCTGAATCTGCACTTTTCACATGAACCTCCTGCAAAAGTACACACATTTACAAGCATCATAGGGGTTTTAGGGGGCCCGGTTACCTACCCTATGAGTAAATTCGAGACAGACTCAGTCAAACCATTCCCCCACCCAGCAAACTACCGATTTTAACTTATCTACAGGGTGTGTCAAAAAACAACCCAGCAGAGTTTTTGCTGTAGCAACCGCAAATCTCAACCGATTTGAATGAATCCTACTTTAAATGAAAGATGAATAAATTCTTGAAAGACTGGTGAAGGCCCTATTAAGATACGATGCTTAGTTCCTGAGATATTTTCCTTCAAACTCAAAACAGAGATTTTGGCGGTAAACAAGAGCGATTCCGTTGCACTTCACAACAAAACGGATTCCTACTGCTGAGGGGTAACAAGACTTTTACAAATAAAGTAACCAAGCATGTGTGGCACCAGAAAAACCCCGTTACGTTAGCCCTGAGCAGTAGGAATCGGTTTTATTATCAAGTGCAACAGAATAATAAAAATCGCTCTTGTTCATTGCCAAAATCTGTCTTGACTTTGAGTGCAAATATCTCAGGAACTAAGCATCGTATCTTAATAAAAGCTTCACCAATCTTTCAAGAATTAATTTATCTTTTATATAAAATAGGACTCACTGAAATCGGTTGAGATTTGCGGCTGCTACAGTAAAAAATCTGCTGGGTTGTTTTAATCTCTGTTGTTCACTGCCAAAATCTCTGTTTTGATTTTGAAAGCAATTATCTCAGGAACTAAGCAACGCATCTTAATAAAAGCTACACCAATCGTTCAAGAATTTATTTATCTTTCATTTAAAGCAGGGTTCATTCAAATCGGTTGAGATTTGCGGTTGCTACAGCAAAAAATCTGCTGGGTTGTTTTTTTTACGCACCCTGTAGTATACATGTAACAGATCATTGGCTGATGACGGAGGGGCTTGGGGTCAGTCGCTGGGTGGGGGGTCCAGACATGGGCAAAGGGTTGACCCCTTCAGGCCACCTCCACCCCACACACTCTATTTTTGAAAATTTCTGACACAAAAATTGGCAAAATCACCTACAAAACAGCAGTTTTTAGCTGTATTTCAGCCAAAATTACCGTTTTCTGAAGGTTTTGCAGAAAAATTGCGATTTTTGAGTGCTTTTTAGTGCCCAACACCCCTCAGGATTTGAAAATTTAACAACCCCTCAGCCCAGATATGGGCTAGCATTTTGGATGAGGGGGGGGGTGGAATTTTCAATTCCTGAGGGGGTATGAGCGCGTGAGGGGCCTGAGAGGATGGTAGGCCAAAAAGTCCGATTTTTGGCTAAAATCAAGGTTTTTGGCTTATTTTTCATTAAAATAAGCTATACTGAGCTCATTCGGGAGTCAGGCACTTAAGGCCGTTTATGACCGACACCATAAAGGTGCCCATACATGTGCATGGGGGGTGCCCAGGGGGGGACAGGGGGGGACGAAAATAAAAATCTACCAAACGTTGCTAGAGGCTGCTAGAAAGCCTCCAGATGCGTTTTTAAGCCACAGAAATCAATTTTGGCAACTGCGCAACTACGCACCCTTCCTCCAGGCAACTACGCACCAAACCCGAAATTTTTTCAAATTTTCCTGGAAAATTTCGATTTTTTGGCAATGTTTCTATCAGAAAAGTGGTTTTTTGGCAATTTTTTGTCCAAAATTTGATTTTTACCGCAAATTTTTAAATTTTAGCCGAAAATTTCGCATTTTTAGCCAAAATTTTGGACAAAATTCAAATATCCCGCCAAATTTTTGGGCAAAAATTCAAATTTCCCGCCAAAATTTGAATTTCCCACCTAAAATTTGCACCTATATCCAGGCAACTACGCACTGAGACCTGGCCATCCCTCCCTGAGCCGCGGACCATGCACATGTATGAAGGTGCCGACTGCTGGTACCATATACGTTCGGCGACTGTGGTGGTACCATATGGTTCCGGCACCCATGGCCATGGGTAGGCGTACCATATATCGTCGCCACTATGGTAAAACGAGCCAAGTAACAAAATGGAAAAAATGGAGTTAAGTGCGAAAAACTATAGCTAAAGCACCTAAAAACGTTTTGGCGAAGCAACGAAGTCGAAATTCGCTCTATGTCAGGAGATACAGCCATGTAACCAAAGGCATGTGCACGGACATCACCAGGTGATCCTGGTAAAGTGAGCCAAGTGCTTTGTGCTTTTCCTGTTAGCTGACTTAATTTAACACAAGTGACACATGCAGAATATTTTGAACGCCAGTTATGTACTTGTATTTTAGGTAAAAAATATTTAAACTGATATTGAAGCTAATTCACGAAAATGTAACAAATATTTAAAACGCGATTTTCTCGATTTCGACTTTCTGTTACTTGGCTCGTTTTACCATAGTGGCGACGATATGGTACCGTATCCATATATGGTACCGGCACCTTATATGGTGTCGGTACCATAAACGGCGTTAAGTGCCTGAATGTACAACTGTAATTGACTATTTTATCTGGAGTTCATTAGCATTAATTGCATAATCTATACAACAACTACTGGGAATACTGAGTGACTGTGACATCGGTAGGCAAAAGTGAAGTGCATAATAGATACCTCCAATTCGAAACTAATTTTACACTATGTAATATGCCAGTTACGCAAAAATTTTTCAGCAATTTCGAAAATTTCACCACTTTCCGGTGAATATTTTCCTTTCTTCCCCACCACTTAGGAAATTTCCGGAAAATTTCCAAGGACCATATCTCTAGGAATGGGCCTCCTCTACACGTTCCAAAAGGCCAGTTGAGATCGATTGGGTCAGGTGAAGGTGAGAAAAGAAAACGAACTTGCTCAAAAAAACGACCACCAGGGTGCAAGCCTGCATCGATCATGGCCAGAGCGATCACGTCCTTTGACAGTGACTCAGGCACCGGATAAGTGTGGGAAAGCGGTGGCGACTCCATCAAAAACATCTTTCTCTCTTCACACTCCTCCATCATAGCTCTGATTTACAGCACAGCACAGGATATTTGATGCCACTTTTCTTACTCTACATTGCTTGCCCTCCAGCCAGCCACGTCTACAATAATTAGATATTACTGACCATACATGTAACAGGGGGTCTGGGGGGTCTGCCCCCCCCAACCGACTTAGGCCAGACCCCCGCCCCGAGACGATTTTCTCTACCCCCCCCCTCCGATTTTTCTGGCGAGTAATTTTACGCGCAAATTTTTGCGATTTTTTACAATTTCAGACACAAAAATTGCCAAAATCGCCTGCAAAACAGTACTTTTTAGCTGCATTTCAGACCAAATTAGCGATTTTTGACGATTTTTAGCCAAAAACTAGCGTTTTTTTTTATTTTGACGGATTTTTAGTGCCTGACCCCCCCTAATTTTGGCTCAGACCCCCCAGCCGGCGCCACTCCCCCAACCCCCTCTCCCCTTCGGCGGATGACCTGTTACATGCATGCTACTGACTAGTGATCATACATGAAAGAGCTCCAGGGCGACCTGCTGGGGGAGGGGGTAGGGGGTTTTTCCTCAGGTGGGGGGTCGAGGGGTTCGCCCAGAGCGGGTAATAAATTTCAAAAAGCTCCAAAACGCCTGGAAATGCGTTTTTAGAACGTTTTTTGCAGTAAGGACGCTAAAATCACTATTTTAAGCTTTCAAATAGCGTATTAGCGCTAAAAACAAGGAAAAAAGGACAAAAAGGGCTTCCAAAAACACTGATTTCTCTTAAATATCAGCAGTGCAAAGGCCGAATTCGGTTTCCAAAAGCTTTTCAAGTGAATTTTAGGCTAAAATTAGTGATTTCTGAGCCAGTTTGTTAGCACTGGAGCCACCACTAGTATTTGTATTTTTCGGTCGGGGGTCCCTTAACCTGTCTCAGGGGTGGGCAGACATGGGCTAGCATTTCGGCTGAGGGGGGTAGAATTTTCAATTCCTGCGGGGGGGGCGGGGGTTCGGAGCGCCTGAGGGGAGCTAAGGGGGTGGTAAGCTAAAAAGTACAATTTTTGTCTAAAATCAAGGTTTTTAGCTTATTTTTCATTAAAATAAGCTAAAATAGGCTATTCTGAGCTCATTTACACCTAATCCAGCCACATTTTTATCATAATTTTCCATACCGAAAAATTCTTCCAAAAAATTCCTGAGGGGGGTAGCGGTCGGCTGAGGGGGGTAGGTCAGAGCCTGAGGGACAAGCGGGGCTGCCCCCCTGGCTCTGACCTTCCCCCACCGCGGGCCGCTACCACCCTAAGGAATTTTTTGGAAGAATTTTGTATAGAAAATTATGATCAAAATATGCCAGGATTAGGTGTAAATGAGCTCAAAATAGCTATTTTAATGAAAAATAAGCCAAAAAACCTTGATTTTAGCCAAAAATCGGAGTTTTAGGCCTACCGCCCCCGCAACCCACATCTGACGCTCCTACCCCCTCAGCCCCCCGCTCAGGAAATGCAAATTCCACCCCCTTCAGCCGAAATGCTAGGACATGTCTGCTAGGGGGTAATCCCCAACCCCCTAGTACATGTATGCTAGTGATGTAAACCAGTCAGAGAAATACCGAGTTAACCGAGTTTTTGCTAAAATTAGGTACGATTTACTGCAAACAGATAATTATATATTACTATATAATAGGGATGCAAATGGTATACGGTATCATTTGGTATTATTCGGTAATATTTGGTATTTTTTAGGTATTTGGTATTATTTGGTATTTGGTTTTTTTTTATACCAAATAGTTTAAATAACTAAACAGTTAGCTTTTAAGCGATAAATTCTGCATATTTTGCCACTGTATACCATGTCAGAGCTCTTCTGTTCAGAGTTTTCTCTTTATTTCTAATTTACTAAAAGTTTAACAATGCAGATACGCAGAAAACACCACGTCTCTTTACCGTTTCTGAGCAACAAAACAACAAAGAATTCTGACCAGTTTAGCTTATAACAAACAACCATTCATGGAAAATTCTCAAAAAGTGGGAGGGCCCCCATGAAACGACGCAAGGCGATTTTGGGAGAAGGGGGGTCCGAAAAATCGGGATTTTGGAACGACGTCGTTTATGGACGGCCCCCTTTATCGAGACCGAGCCTAGACCGCAAACGTCACAACGTGCTTGCCCATTTCCCGAGTCAGTGAAAAACGATCAAATTATGCTCGTTTTCTTTCTAGGCATGACTAGATTTCTTTTAGATGCAACAAAAACTCTTCCACTGAGGCAAAACTTATATATTTTTGCTGAAAAAAAAAAACAAAAAGTATGATTTTGCTCTCATTACAAACAGCTACCGACCTGTTTATCAACTATTTGGAATTATTTGGTATTATTTGGTATAGAAAATACCATCTGGTATTTGGTATTTTTATACCATTTGCATCCCTACAATATAATTTGGAAACGGAATTTACTCTTCGTCAAATACAGCATGGGGCATACATGTAACAGGTTATCCGCCGAAGGGGGGCGGGGGGTTGCGGGGTCTGAGCCCAAATTTGGGACGGGGGGTTGGGCAGTAAAAAATGCTCAAAAATCGAAATTTTTTGGCTAAAAATCGCTGACTTGGGCTGAAAACAGCTAAAAAGTGCTCTTTTGTTTTGCAGGCGATTTCGGCAATTTTTGAGTCTGAAATAACAAGAAAATCGCCAAAATTCGCTCAAAAATTTACTTGCCAGAAGTTCCAGTTCACTGATAATTAATCTCAAAAATTATTGAAATGTCAAATTTTGCACTGCTCACTCCCACCCACACCCCACACAGTAATGTAATAATCTGACAAAAAGATTTCCAGAACGAAGTGGTATTATTATAGAAACGCCAAAATCATAAGATGTTAGGGCTCCCAGGCTTGCGATATAACTGTAGAGTAAGATTCCTATGTTTGAACAGGTGCCTAAGTTTGAACACTGGAAGGTCCCGGCCACTGTACTCCATTTCTGTAAGCGCTATAACCTTGATTCAAGGTTGGCAGGTGGTGTGGGGTGTTGGCTATTTGCTGCTCTGCTTTTGCGTAACAAAGATCAGTTGTAAGGGAATAGGAGCAGCTGAAACGGTGACCAGTCGAACACCTAAATTTTTAATTGTCTTGCGCTAAGCTCCCTATTAGTGTTACAGCATAGGCACCCGGCGGGACAATAGGTTTTCATATATGCTCTTTTCATCTGTGGCATCAGATTTTTTCTGCAACGCACCGCTTCGTCTGTATGAAATTGTACCTAAGGTGCCTAAGTTTGAACACCCCCTATATTTCCATATTTCTTGGCTCAAACGTTACATATTACGCTAAACTGGTTTGTAAATTTGTCTTAGTGTCTTTCTAGTTCAAATAGTAGTGTAAAGATGCCAAAAGATCGTCAGTGGACTGAGCAGCAACTTCAAGAAGCGCTTGAGAAGCATAGAACAAGTAACACTACAACACAACAGAAGCTACATGGTAGAAAGCGTAAATCTGGAGCTAGAGCTGCCACAGTCAGCTCATCTAACGAATCAGATGCTGCGGAGGGTGATAGCAACACTGTTACTCTTGTAACTGTGAGTGGGATGACACTTCTCTTGCCCAGACCTGGTACTATTGAGACAACAAAGTTCAACAAGGTCGCAAAATCCTCCAGTGCAGAAATTTCACCTGCTCTGATTGCGCTGACAGGCTTTACAAGGAGCAGATCGATGAGAACGACCCGTTTTTCTATGAAAGATTAGTCAGGCGCTTAGTGATTACGTTCTTTCGTTTTGATGCCGCTATCTGCTTATAAAGTGGTTGTTTTTTCGAAAACAACGTTGCAGCGTGTTTGTTAAGCTATTTTTTAAACGTAGGAAGTGTTCAAACTTTGAAACCCCGTTTAAACATTGAGCAAGGCATCAAACCGATTTAGTGTTCAAACTTAGGCACCGGGTCCCTAAGTTTGAACACTTACCGAGTTTTAAAAAAACATTCGTTCCTCCTCTCCCGATCATGCGATCTTTACCAAACCTTCAGTGCCTCTTCCAGTGATCATGTAGTTTTGTTTCCATAAGCAAAAAGCCAATCGCCCAATTCCTTGGTTTTTAACAACCGCTTATTTCGTTAACCCGTTCAAACTTAGGAATCTTACTCTATGTGGTGGCTGGATGGCCACCCTTGGTCAAGCATTCCCTAACTTGGTATAGGAAGAACAGATTTGAGATTTTGACCTTTGACGGTAATATGGATTCGGAACCCCGGACCCCCACCGAATTCGGACCCCCAGCCTGGTACGGAAAAATGGTTCTTACGATTCGGAACCCCACCTAGGCCGTAGTTTAAATTTAACGAAATTTTATTTGGAAAATTATGGGGCACATTTGGACACCTCGGTACGCGGACCATTCCCCCCATCCACCGAGCACCCTAACTTTAGGCCTCAGTTTCAAGCTGCAATTCAAGTTTCTTACCAATTTTCACTTTATTTCTTCTATTTTAGTGTATGATCTCTGCTGTTCTTCCGGTACCAATTTTCACTTTATTTCTTCTATTTTAGTGTATGATCTCTGCTGTTCTTCCGGTACCAATTTTCACTTTATTTCTTCTATTTTAGTGTATGATCTCTGCTGTTCTTCCGGTACCAATTTTCACTTTATTTCTTCTATTTTAGTGTATGATCTCTGCTGTTCTTCCGGTACCAATTTTCACTTTATTTCTTCTATTTTAGTGTATGATCTCTGCTGTTCTTCCAGTACCAATTTTCACTTTATTTCTTCTATTTTAGTGTATGATCTCTGCTGTTCTTCCGGTACCGATTTTCACTTTACTTCTTCTATTTTAGTGTATGATCTGTGCTAGTGCGTCTGGTCGCAAATTCTCTCTGGTAGATTGGAGTACTGACGCAACTCTGTTCGGGCACTTTATACTTGATTCGATATTCTAAAAAAATTAATTGAAATTATACTTATAATTTACTTAAGGCAAAAATTCACTTTAATATAATTCAAACTATAATTTACTTGTATTAGTAAATTTCTAAAAAGTATAATTAAATAAAATTATAATTATAACCAACAGTAGCGCGTACGAATATACTACTGTACTGTGGAACCAATGTGATGCTCCTTTCGAGCTAAAGAGATACAATGTAGTCTCGGTTACTGTGTTCAACAACGCATTTCAATTCCCCCAATACTATCAGGGTTCGGATTCGGTCAGGGGATTTAAAATTTGTCATGGGATTTTGGGACTTATCAGCGGAAATTGCGGCGCGTCACTACATAAAAACATGCATTCAGTAGGTTGTAGAAGCAGCAATGAAAGCGCATGTAATTCAGACCATATCAGTGCGTTTTAGAAGGGTAATTTTTCAAACATTTTCTCGCCCTGGTTGGACGGCCCAACCAACCTCTTCAAACTACTAAAGCTGTTAATTCTGTGGTCAGAATGCCTTTCTTACGCGTTTTTGAAGGTTGATTTTTTAGAAAATTTTAGCCCTGGTTGGGCGGCCAAACCAAACCTCTTCAAACTACTAAAACTGTTAGTTGTATGCTCAGACTGCCTTTCAAACGCGATTTTCAAAATTTCCTCGCATCTGGTTGGGCAGGCAAAATCGGGGGCATGTCAGGGGATTTTGGATCAACAGATTGCCACGACCCTGACTATGATGAGTTTTAGATTCATATATACAGTAGTAGCTCCTTCGCTAGTAAAGATTTCTAGCACAATTTTTATTCAGATTTGATGTACTTTCAGTGGAGCTCAGCGACAGTGTGAAGAAGTCAGTTTTTTGCTCTCCTACCTGCCGTATGGCATTTTTCATTATATTTTAATTATTTTTATCCGAGAAATACTTTGTTGGACTCAATTTTTTGTGCAAGTTTATTTGTTCACTGTAATGCTCAATGTTGACCTTCCGCTTTAACTGTTACGCAGCTTTTTTTACTCACCACCAAGTCAAGCATTCTTGACAATCGTTTAGCCGATGCTTAATTTATTTTTATGACGTGCAGTTTGCTGGGAAATATGTTACGCAAAGTCATTACATAATGATTATATGAACAAATTTACCGCATTGCAGTAATTTATAAAATCAGAGCTTAAAGAAACCGATTGCCGGCTCAATCCCACCTGGCAAGGCAAACTGCCATATTAAATTTTACCCTAAAGGATGATCCTAACTCTGAACCTGCACCCAGCTAAGCCTGAACCTAAGCATCAGCTTGAAACTGAGGCCTAAAGTTAGGGTGGTCGGCGGATGGGGGGAATGGTCCGCGTACCGAGGTGTCCAAATTAGTGTTTCCGATCAAATTAAAATTTAATAACAAAATTAAATTGTTTTGGCCAAAATCACTAAGTAAATAGCAATTTAATGACAAATTAAATTTCTCGCGATGACTGTCAAACAAATTAAAATTATATTAAATTTAGTAAAATTGGCCTAGAAATTTGATATAAATTTGATATGAATTTGATATAAATTTGCTTGTTTTGGCAGCTTCACTAATCAAAGTCTGGCTACAAAACAACAAGTTCAACCAAAAGATGACCTTGTTCATGCTTATAGCAAAGATGTCAATTCATTAAATGCTAATTTGTAGACCATTTGTCGCCACCTGAGGAAAGGTCAACTCACTTTGAACTGACGCGACCCAGCTTTTGAGCGGTTTCCTCTGGAATTGAGTATTGATTTTAGCAAATTTATATTTAATTCATATCAAATAACAAATTTGTATCAAATTAAATTTCAGAATTTGGGTACCAAGCAAATTAATAGCAAGTTATTTTCTTCTGAAGGCTGAGCAAGCAATTTAATAGTTATTTAATTTCAAAATAAATTTACTCGGAAACACTAGTCCAAATGTGCCCCGAAATTTGCAAACAAATTTTCGGGAAATTTAAACTACGGTCCCGGGGTAGGGTTCCGAATCCACAAACCGTTGTTTCCGTACCAGGCTGGGGGTCCGACTTCGGTGGGGGTCCGGGGTTACGAATCCATATTACCCCTTTGACCGGGCCACTACAAATCGCCTCCCCCAAGAAGTTGGAAAATGAAAAATATAAAAAATGGAAAATGCTTCCCAACAATTTGGAAATTAGGAAAACATGCAAAATAACAACCAACATCAACGGATGTAAAATATTTGCATATCGGTAAAGCCGGCAATTCGGCAACGGTATGAGATCCCGCCATCACAATAGACTCATGTGTTTTTCCAAAAGTTCCGCAACAGAAGAATGGCTATGATTGCGGAGTTTTCGTCAGTGCTTTTGCTGCGTTCATCTCATTTGATTGCCGCATTTTAGCTGCACAGGTGCCTATGCTAACAGCAATTGAGCACTTACATGCACTATGCATGCACGTATTTCGTAAACTTCACTTTCTGACTGATATACATTATAGCATTGGAGGCAGCTTTGCGCCTACCTACCTTTTTCCACACAAGATAACACCAACCTTGTGGATTTTCTGTTGTGATGCAGTATGTATGTACTATGTACAGTTTCGGTCATTTGTGATACCCCGTTTTCAATTTTCTTGTTACATTTTAGAATTTAGATCATGAATTGCTAGATATTTGATACCCATGCATTTTACATACAAATATTCAATGGTGCTTGCTTTTACTTTAAGTTAAAGTGTTTTGTGCTTTTGGTCAACACTGTGACTACGTACTACTGACGCTGCCTGCAATCTGGAAATCGACTTCTGAGATCTATGCTCAAAGAAAAATATTACAGTCATAAACGCGACTCCGAATCTATTCTAGCTTAGATTTAGATTTGTTGTCAGGCCACTGAAAGGCAGTGATGACAAGTAGATAAATGGGTATCATTGTATTAAGAGTCAGTCTCTGGACCAATCGAGTTTTAGTATTCAGACCCAAAATTGAAACTTTGGCCTAGAGAGCTGTAAGTTGGTACACTAATACATATCGCTAGGTTATGTAACCACCGCAAAGGATTTCCCGATTCGACGCTCCACGCTCGAGATACAGCCGTCTGAAAATCGGCTCGCTTAACTATTTTTTTTTTTTTTTTTTTTTTTTTGACGAAAGTTTTTATTGATTTAAAATTTAAAATAAAATTAGTAGAGTGGTTAGTAGGTAAATAATGACTAGCAGCTGGATCTGATGTCACTGTTTGTTTGTAGAGGCAGTTTTCTTAGCATTGATTGATTTAGAGCAAGTACTACATGATACGTCTCTTGTTACGGGCTCAGTATGTCAAAGAAACGTAGGTATTTACCCCAAGTTTGCTTAAAAGCGTCTTCTTTTTTCAGCATTTTGCTTGCAAAAAATGCAGTTTTTAAACTAGCTTTAACAAAGTGTTGACACGTCATGACTGACATCTCTTTGACTTCATTTCTTGATAGGTTGTAGATAAACTGCTTTGCATAAATGCCTAGCAAGTTCAACACCTTAGAATCAACGTGTAAGTCATACTCTTGACCAAAAAGCGCAGTAATCAGATCGAAGGAGGTCTGCTGATGGTCTACGTCATAAATGAGTGCTTCCAGCATTCTCCATACTCGTTTTGCAAGTGGACAGTAATATAACATATGTTCAACGGTTTCCGTGCTACCTAAATGGCACTGTTTGGACTGCTTATCTTCCACTATTCTCCTGTAATACAAATACTGCTTGGTGGGAACAATCCTGTGCACAACACGATACTGAAAGTTACGCAGTCTAACGTCGCTAGATACAGTATGAGCTCGTCTACATGCTTTTTCAAACAGCTCTCCCGACACCCAGTACTTTTCATACCATCTTTGTTTGGCTGTCGCATTTTCATACAATTTTGAAAGCTTGTATTTTTTGTACAAGGATGTACTTATTTTGTTTGGTTCATATAGAACTGGGTCATATCTTTCATAGTCTTCCAGTAGTTCGTCCCATTGGCCCAAGATTTGATTCCGCCATCTAACAGGAAGTGCTGTCCACATTTTGTTCCATTGCTTTTTATCTATTATCAAACCAGGATACCGATTTAGCACTCCCTGATAGCTCAAAAAGTTACCATCATCTCCCAACAAGTCACGGACGTTAGTCAAACCGTTGGCTTTCATAACCGGATTATAATACATACGTTTCGGCTGCCCTGTCTTGACATCTCGGTTATTGAAAATACTTCTTGCAAGTAGCGGTTGATTCTCAGGGTTGCTAAACAAAACATTGTCCCAATATTCCGTATAAACTTTCAGTATTTCACTGTAAAATAGAGAGACCAGATTTTTCAACTCATTCCAGTTGTATCGACTTGTAAGTATGTTGTTTATCCCGCCGTTCTTATCAAGTTTTCTCAATCCTACAGTATGCCACTTGCGAGCGTTATCTTTTGCGAGCCTAATTACCCATTTCAACTTAATTGAGTCATTAATAACCTGAACACTCGGCGCTTTAAGACCTCCAAGATGATATTCTTGTATTAATGTCTTCATTTTTACTTTAGGTTTGCCATCCCTCCAGATAAACCTGTAAAGAGCTTTTTCAATTTGTTTTTTTTCCAAATCCGAGAGTTTAAGCACCGTCATTGGGTAGATCAGTTGTGATAATCCCAGTGTTCGAGCTACATTTATGCGACCTTCAATTGTCAAGCCTCGGGCTAACCAATTTGACAGTACCCGATTCATTTTTGTGATTTTGTCACGTATGTTTTTCTGGTGGACAATCTCGTTGTTATGAGAAAAAATTATGCCTAAAATTTTGATATCTTTTGTACTCATTAAGAAAGGTCCACAAGGGCCCACTCGGGTCTTCCAAGATCCTAAACCCATACACTCAGTTTTGTCAACATTTACCCTCAAACCGGATACCAAACCGAAACGATCAATAACCTGAGCAGCTTGTGCTACCGAGTCTGCGTCCGCTAATGTCAAGGTGGTATCGTCTGCGAACAGACTTATCTTATATTCAGTTCCGTTTACGGTAATTCCTCGTATCCTATTGTCTTGACGAATAGCATTGGCCAGTACTTCCATGGTTAAAATGAATAGATACGGACTTAGTGGGCAGCCTTGTCGCACTCCGCTCTCTAAGTCAATTTCTTCAGTGAGGTAACCGTGGTTAAGGACTGCCGCTTTGGGACTAGAGTACAATATCTTGATCCATTTTAGCCATTCTGGATGACATCCAAACCTATTCAATACTTGAAACATGAAATTTCTATTGACTTTGTCGAATGCTTTTTCAATATCTAGTGCAACCAAGACACCCTGCTCGTTTTCCTCGTCAAGATACTCCATTAAATCAAACAACATACGTATATTTTCACCTATGTACCTTCCTGGGACAAATCCGCTCTGGTCCTCGTGTATCAGCGTACTCAAAACTGGTTTTATACGATTTGCCATTACCTTGGCAAGAATTTTGAAGTCAACGTTCAAGAGTGAAATTGGACGCCAATTTTTTAGGAATCGTTTTGGTTTATCACCCTTCGGAATGAGCTTGATTATGCTTCTACATTGTGTTTGGGTCAACTCTCCCTTGGAATAGACTTCTTCATACATTCCTAATAAGCTCGGTTTAATTTCGTCCCAAAACTGGCGATAAAATTCCACCGGTATCCCATCATTGCCTGGAGTTTTATTCTCTTTCATTTCTCCCATTGCCCTTTTAATTTCGCGTTCGTTCAGTGGTTGTCCCAGAGCTTGGTTTTGTGCTTCGTTCAAACTAGCGAGAGTTGGTTGCTCCAGAAAGAAGCGTACATTATCATCGTCAGTCACTACAGTATCTTGATAAAGTGTTCTATAGAATTGAGTAATTTCTTCCTGAACTTTGTGAAACTGACGTAACATTGTTTGATCATCAGTCTGTAATTCCCAAACGGTTGTTTCTGTCATCTTCTGTTTCTCCAGGTCATAGAAAAATTTAGAGTTTTTCTCTCCATAGGCTGCCCAGTTAGCCTTGGCACGAATCGCTGCACCCGCTGCCTTAGCTTCCAGAAACTGACTCAGCTGGTTCTTGATTATTTCATACTGGTTGACGGCTGCCTGACACAATGTATTATCTATCCGACTTTCGAGCGCTTCTAATTCTTCATACAGTTTGTTTTCATAGGCCTTCCGTTCTTTCGCCAGCTTTCCAGAGAAGTTCTTTGTCTCCTCTCTTATACGCATTTTTAAGTAGTCCCATGCTAAACGTTTATCAGTGATACCTGCTGCCAAAATTTCGTCGTCGATATCTCTAAGCCACTGTCTGACCTTTTCCTGATATGTCTCTAATTTGCACAAGCTGGTATTCATTTTGAAGACACCTCTTCCTCTAGCAATAAACTGCTCAGTTTGAATGCTGAGTAGTACTACGTTGTGGTCTGAAGGGCCCTTTGCCCCAATTTTAACCCGCTTCGCAGCAGAAAGCATTTCCGTTTGAACGTAAAACCGATCTAACCGAGTTCTAGTCTCAGTTGAGTTCCTGGCCCAAGTAGTTCTTTTAGAAAACGGATTCAAATGTCTGTAAACATCGACCAATCCTTTCCGTTCCATTAGCTGCTTAAGACGTCTTGCAGAGGGCGGCAGGTTGTCCCCCACTCGCCCACCTATTTTATCTAGTTTGTTGTCTGTGACTACATTGAAATCACCTCCTATTGCTCCTTCTATCCACACAACGTTGTTACCCTCACGAAACGCCAAAATCAGTTAAACAAATGGATGCCCAGAGAGATGCCGCACCCTCAAACAGATGCAAGAAGGAGACACCTAGCTCCAGGCATTCAAGGACCGATGAGGTCCCGGCTGGCTCCCTGTGCTGCCAACTAGATCACAGGTACTGCCCCGTTTTATAGCAGGTGGCAGTACCCTTCCAAACACTTGACCACGCACCCATGGAAACAAGGTTAAGAGTAGAAGAAACCAATAATCATAATCACATGGTGTCACAGATAAAAGTCGTTTTGTCGTTCAGTCTTCGAAGTTTGTAGTCTCTGCATGTTGAAACG
>JASANB010001568.1:0-48549 GCA_030248155.1 Sabatieria punctata
ATCAGAAATGTCGGATTACGTTACGAGACAGCAAAACGTAGAGTTGTGAGGGCATAGTATGTGTGATGTTGCGAGCGGAGCAGATGAATGACATTTGGGTAACGCCTTTGCGTATGCAATGCTGCAGAAACCGAGGAAGGAAGCCTGGCAGTGTATTGTATTTACCCCTAACATTTTAGGGGAAAAGCAATTATTATTATTAACTGAAACTGGCAAATTTTGGGCCTAAAATTTCGCATTAAATCGAACTAGGGATGCGCTCGGGGCGGAATTTTCGGCCCGGCCCGCTTTTTTTTCGTTAAAATAATCGGCTGAGTCCAAATCATTGTTGTTGTTGTTGTTCTTGTAATTTTTCGTCCTTTCGGTCTAGGAGTAGCCAACTGCTATAGAGAAGGAAGAGACACAAGGTCCGGCAGCCAAATTTAGCACTTTTCGGCTTTTTTTCATAGTTTTTCCTTACTGAAACTCAGTTTTGATCTTTAACTGATATATACTTTATTTTTTAGCAAAATCAAAGCGAAATGAGGTCGAAAACTTGTTAATTTGTCAGAATATTAGAGAATAACCTTAAAAGAACACAATTATATTGAACTATACTGAAATCGCAAGAAAATAAACAAAAATGCTCTGTATTGTAACACAATTTTTAGAAATTTAGACTGCCCGCCCGGGCCGAACTGCCGGGCCCGTGCGCATCTCTAAATCGAACCGTCAACCCGGCAACCCAGCGCAGTACCAATGTACGTGTCTTTGCATGCTGCAAGTCTGAGCATATTTAATGCTCAAGTTTACAGAACACACACACACACTAATGAAAGCAAAGATACGATCACAGAAGTGACTTTACCATGATAAAAGCTTGCTAACGTAGAAAGAAAGAAACGACTAACAAAAATGAGTTTGCAAAATGAAGAGACCGAATCAGAATGCAGGAAGAGAGTACAGAGTAGCTCACAGATCGGCAGCAACTGTTCATTCAGATGCCTGCAGTGCACTTCGTTGATTTTATTGAAAAGATTCGGCGGGATCCGCATTAGATGAGCACTGAAGTTACCGCCTCCGAGGCATCTCTGCATACCCTTCGGGGTCAATGTAGAGTGGACTATAAATACGGCCCCAGGTCGACCCTGGGTAGTCCCCAAATGGTAACACCTTTCCCGGGAACGCAGCTGGTTCCTGTTAGCTGCAGTTTCCTGGGTAGATACAACAATAACAACAACAACCACCCACCTGACGGAAAACCCCCTTCCCCCACGCCGGCCGTGACCCTCTATAAATAGGACGTTTCATAAACTTTTGCCGGTTTTTGCTTAGTTTGATACCTATTTACCGTCCAGTAGTGTCATATTTTAGTTGTATCATAGCATTGAACAACATCCGAACGATCATCAGCAAGTATTTTCTAAAATTTTTATGGTCGACCTCCCCTATAATCAGGACACCTCAGTAAATGGGACGCTTTCAAGGTCACCGTGAGTGTGCCATTTATGGAGGTTCCATTAGTACCTTCTTCGACTGTGTTGAAGCTAGCGTCAACAGTCGATTGCTTAGACTGTGATCGTGGAGAACCACGTTGCACTTGTTGACGTGACCGCCTCATCTTTTATTTAATGCAAAGACTTTGTACACATCAAATATACATCAACAGCCTCTCTGCTGGAAACCCAAGAGGAAAACCGAAAAAGAGGTCGGAAAACTTTTTCTATTTACTTCTTTTTTCTTCGCATCGATGTTTTAGAGTTGGCGCCCGGCGGATGCGAACGGGTGCGACTGGGATGCGAAGCTGCGAATGGCTGCGAGCTGCGAATTTTAGTAACCGCCTTAGGAAACAGGTAAAGAAAGTGCAAAAAGTCGGACTGAGATCTAAGAGGATAAAGGATTTTTTGGGTTTCAGGCGTAATCCACTTGTAATGACTTGTAATGTAAAGTGTGTGAGCACGGGCAGCAAAACGAGGAAACATCGATTGAACTTCACACGCAATTAACCAAGTGGCAGCTGCGGAGAGGGGTGGTTTAAATTTGCCGCCGCACGCTGCGGCGCGGTTCAGAAAAAAGGGGCAGTGATTGGTCCCCGTGCCTTGCCTAGTAGAAGAAGAGAAGATCCCCCAGCAGTTTTTGTTTGTCTCATTCATCATCAGAATCATCAGATGGAGAAGTGGGGTAGCTACTCATTTTTGTTGGAGCTGAAGCCAAAGTCTGATTTGGCTAGTCTTTTCGTAGACTGTCCGCCAAATAACGACTCAAAGTAAGAAAGAATCTTTACCTATATTTTATACAGGGGTCCGCCAAAAAGCCCGCAGATTTTTAGCTGTAGCAACCGCAAATCTCAACCGATTTCAATGCATTCTCTTCTCATTTAAATGAAATACAAATAAATTCTTAAAAGTGTGCTAGAATGATTATTGATGTAGCTACTCTTCTTGGTTCCTGAGATATTCGCCCTCAAAGTCAAAACAGTGATTTTGGCAATGAACACGAGGGATACTTATTATTTCGATGCACTTCATAATAAAGCGAATTCCTACTACTGCTGAAAGCTAAGGAGGTTTTGAGGGCAAATATCTCAAGAACTAGTCGTCAGGCATCTAACGCCATATACCTACGTAGCTAAACGTTTAGGTTTCGGGCGTAAAATCAGAAGTAAATCTCTAGGGGTTCTTTTAATTTAGGTAAACAGGCATCTCTGGAGCGTGCCCTATGCTGATGATTGTGTACGGGTTCTGTTAAATTCGGAAAAAAGGCCTTGCTGAATTTACACCCGGAAGTTGTACAATTACCTGCGAATGATCAATATTCGCTTTTATTTGGTATTATTCGGTGGCAAAAACCCGCTTCGGTATTCGGTATTTTTGTATTCGGTTACATCCCTACGAGAGGCTAGCTCCGGTCCATGTATGACATAGTACGCACACGCAGGTACTTAGGTATCACAGCACCAGTAGCATATGGTGCCGATGCCGATAGCCCCATTTGTACGCACAGCACAATGGTAACTGATTTTTGACAATGCACATTTTCTTCTACGTTAAAAGTAATAAAAACGTGCCAGATTGGGCAGAAAGCTGTACGTTTCTGGGATTAAGTAAGACACACTAAGGGGTTACCCTAGCTAAAATCCTAGCCAGACAAACATTAATTGATTTCTTTTTATACAGTCAAACCTCTATCTAAGTGTTCCGAAATATAGGCTATCTTATAGCATTACAGCGCACTTCCATAAGCGCAACATGTCCGTAAGTGCAACTGCAACGCTAAATCGTGGCACTAGCCAATTCCTTTATTTGGTGGTCAAACTTTTGACACTTTGCTGAACAGCCTATGTTATTAACATCCGGACTAAGTTTCAGCAGCTACAAATCTATAGTAAGCTAAAAGTCAACCCAGAATACTTGATTGAATTTGAAATCTATAACTATGTGAAGTGTCATTGAGGGTTCTGTAAAGCGAAGTCTCTGATCAGTTTGCTTCTTCATGTATTCTAAATGATTAAATACGAACGAGGAACCAGATTATAAGCATTTTCCTTTCTGGAGGGAGTTTTGGACAAAGTGCATAAGTGCAACGAAAATTGGGATATAGCGTATTGCACTTATGGAGGTATATGTCTAAGAAGGACCAGACAGCCAGAGCCAGCCTGGTTTGCACAGCAGGTGACTGTTTTAGTGGCAGCACCGAAATGGTGAAGATATTGGAAGAGCGCATAGAAATAGGCAGTGGGGCCGATTGCCACCAAGACATCTGTCAGAACTCAGAGAAGGTCTCAGCAAGACTCAGCCAGCTGAAGTTCTACCCAGGCAGCGTCGGTGCTCTAGCCTGGGCAGACAAGAACCGCCTCTTCACATGTAAAGTGCATGTCGAGTGCACTCATACTGCTCTCGGTACAGTTCTTCTCCAAAAGCTCGCTTATGACTCTGTGGTACAATAACTTGTTTTTATTAACCGGAGATGACAGTTCAAATGTGGCCGTTCAGAGAGATTGGGTCTGGCCAATTTTATCTTGACCGCCAAATTTCTGCTTATTTCTGAGAAGGCTACGAATTACATTTTTAGCAATATATTGCTTCCATACATGTGCATGGTCGCAGCTCAGAGCTGGACAGCCAGGACTCGGTGCGTAGTTGCCTGGCGAAATGCTCAAAATTCAAAATTGGACGGGAAATTTGAATTTTTCGCAAATGGTTTGGCGCAAAATTAAAAAATTTCACTTACAATTCAAAACTTACTAGTTAAAGTTGAGTTTTTGACAAAAATTTTCCCAAAAAACCGGATTTCCAACACAAATTTTGTCAAAAAATCGAAATTTTCCATGAAATTTCGGGTTTGGTGGGTAGTTGCCTGGAGGAAGGATGCGTAGTTGCCAAAATTGATTTCTGTGGCTTAAAAATGGATCTGGAAGCTTTCTAGCAGCCTCTAGCAACGTTTGGTAGATTTTTATTTTCGTCCCGCCTGGGCACCCCCCATGCACATGTATGATTGCTTCACTGGAAGCCCGCTTTCAATTGGAATACTAAGGCGTCCAGTTTTGTCCAATTTTTATACATTGGGATAATAATGTAATGTCTTTGGTTTAAACAGTTGTCGTTAGTGCGAGTTGTGTTTCAGTGGCCAAGTCAGCAGGCAGTCTAGCACGAACAGCCAGAGAAGGTGGAATTCCGTTGGACCGTTTCTGTGGACAGACGCAGACCGAGAAGAACGCGGCCGTCCACTGCAGCAACTGCGAACAGAAGTTGTTGCAAGAAAGCAGGTAGAGTTGCAGTGCTTTATGAGAGTGCATATAATAAAACTGAATCTTGTCAGTGTGACGGAGCTGCAGCCATTGCCATGTGATGACTGGTATGAGACTGCTCAGAACATAGAATATTTCTGTCACCAGCACAACGGACACACCGATCACAGTGCACGCCCGAATTTAGCGCAGTGGACTCCTTCTAGAAACCGATGTCTCGTTGCCGACTCCTACTTTCTGCTGCACTCTGACTCGGTCCAGAACGTTACCATCAACGGTGACGTCTTGCATTGCAGCTTGTGTCTGGCCGAATTAGGAAAACTATTCAAAGGTGCTCTTTCGTTTGGCTTCCGTGCCACCAGCAACGGTTGTTTCTTTGAACCTTCTGAACAGTGGCGCATTCAGGATTTCACAGTGGTGTATGCAAGATTTTAAAGGTGCCTGGTTGGGCCGCTGCGCAATCAGGGTAAGAAAATTTAGCAAAATTAGTCTTCAAAAACGTGTTATAAGGCATTCTGAGCTTAAAATTAACAAAAATTAGAAGTTTTTGTAGTTTTAGAGTGGCCAGGTTGGGCTTCTGCCCGACCTGGGCGAGAAAAGTTTGAAAATTTAGCCTTAAATAATACATTTAAGAACCGGTTTTTCTAGGATCGACTTTTGCTCCTTAACCTCCGGACAAATCTCAAATTTTTTACTCCGATTTGGCTGAAATTTTGTAGTTTAGTTTAACTTGACCGAAAAACACATTTTATCACATTCCCGGGTATTTTTTGCGATGCTCAATTTTTCGACCCAACCTCAGATTTCGGCTCATAACTTGCAAAGAAATGATCGCAGAAGCCTGCAAATTTGCATATTTGGAATCAGAAGAGCGTTCTCTTTTCAGCGATACCTGGCAGGAATATAGTCCAAGCAAACAATATTTTTCGAACCACGTCCGATTTGACCCGCACAGTCGTGTCTTTCACATTTTTATTTCATGAAAATGTAGCGCTATCCTTTCTCTTTCGATCGCACAAAAATCGAAGAAAAAAAGGGTGCCAAATTGAGCTTTTGAGCCTTGAAGGTTGTCAGGTCGACTGCTGTCTTCTGCAAGGCCAGGTTTATAGTTAGGTTAAATCTACCAATTCAGCACCACATTCGGAGATTTTTTAACGGAAGTTTTTTGTTGATTTAAAATTTAATCTAAGATTAGTAGAGTAGTTAGCACATAAAAGATACGAGAATTTGTTGGTGACGCCTACTATGGTTTTGGTGAAAGTGGGTGACATCAAAAATTTTTCGCAGGAAATAACTTTGGAACAGAATGCTAAGGAATATCTTTGGTCTATGCATCATTCGAGAGCTACGAAATTGTAGAATCGAATTATGATTTGTGATGCACAGACTACACATGGGACGTAAGTGACCCGAATTTGGTGCTGAATTGGTAGATTGAGATAGAGGTGTTAACTACAAAGCCTGGATACGCCACTGCTTCTGAAAGCTTTCAAAACTGTCCAGTTCACGGTTCAACCGAAGTTGTTTGTAAAAGATGTCTGCTTTTGGCCTCCTTGATCGAAGTGAGACTTGTTTTTGCTGGAGTACAGTGCGTTTGTCTGTTTTCAGGCAGTGAGACAGTTTATCAGTTCTACCACAGCTCAGCTGGACTGTCAGCATTCAGCGCAGATTCCTCTTATATAAAGCTCAGGTGCGTACTCAGCAGCAGCCAACCATTTCTCGACCGTGTCACTTGATATGTACCGATTCAACTTCTACTTGCTCCCATAAAAGGCAGGCCGTCCATAAAAACGTTTGCAAAATATCAAAATTTTGTACCCACGCTCAGTCTTGAAGTTTTCAATAGCGTTTCCTTAAAAAAGTTCGAGTCGGGCCTTGGATTGGACTCCGCCTGACAAAACTGGGCCTGGCCTAAGTCGGGTGGGGCATGTATATCATGACGCTGGACGAGCTGTCTTAGGCCCAGCCCAGAATACATCGACTCGCTCACCCGACTGCCCACCGGCGATGTTTTGTTAGCCTACCACCCCAGATCTAGTGCACTGTTGAAGTTGAATCGATAGCGTTGTATGTGGATGGGTTTACCTCAGTTCCGATTTTCATATAAAAATAAGCTTTTGTTTTTAAAAAAATCGCTACACCGTAACGGTTCTACATGTTTCTTGTATGTTGATTCACTTACTATCTTCAAATTGTGCCATTTGACCAACATTCGAGTTTTGTTTATCGTGAAAGGATTTGGCGCAAAACCGGTAAACTACGTTTGTATGCGTATGATGTATGTGCGTAACTTGACGCAAGCTGAAATCGCAGCGGTGACAGCTCAACCAGCATCGGGACGCAGTTCTGGGATCACTCACCTGCCAAACCACCACTCACTACCCTACCAGCAGTACCAACTTTGCCGCAGCTTCTCATACTGCTGACGTTTATGCAGTTAAACCTGCCGATGTGGAATGGAAGCGCACAAGCAACAAACATCGATACAAAGTGGTCTACAACCTCCATCAGAAGATTTCTGAGCTGATAGCTACTGCGGAGGCCACCCAAGTCGATGACCAGTTGACCGCGATTATCTCGAAAGCCCAAGCGATCAAATCGTCTTACAAAAGGAGACGAAGCATATTGGTCTGGCTGACCAGTCCGAGTACGGCTGGAAATTCATCGAAGCTTAGAAGTCCGACCAGTTCGTTGAGGATCATCCAGCAGATGAGAAGCGCATCAAGTCCGCCGCGAAACGTGCGAACGAGATGGCCGACTCACCTAATTTATGAATTGCAAAAAGGTTATTCAGATGAACCAACTAAAGTTAGCTCTAAATGTGGTGAAAAAGCTAATTTTTATGTGAAAGTCAAAAACGGGAAAAATCGGAACTGGGGTGTCGGAAGTGCGGAAAGTAGTAACTGGGCTCAGGTCTGTGGATGTCGGTGCTTTATCTGTCGACAGTCACAGACTGGTCAGTGTAGCTGTCCTCTTAAGAGTCAGTCTCTGAACTGATCGAGTCTTGGCTCTTTGCCCTATTCAGACCCCAAAATTGAAACTTTGGGCTAGAGAGCTGTAAGTTGGTGCACTAATACATACTTATGAGTTGTCTTTCGGCCCCAAAGGATTAGTTGATTTGACGCTCCAATCCAGAGATACAGCCTTCTGAAAATCGGCCTGCTTAACTATGGGACCAAAATTTCAAACTCGAATTTCTAACCTACCAGCTGGAGTTTGAAGATAAAAATTTGGGTTTTTGCGTAACTTTTGGAGTACTTTAAGAACCTGCAGTCCAATTTTGTTTTGGAATAAAAAAATTTTTTTTCGACCTCTTTGTTGGGCCATAACTCGGCTGCAACCCCCCCTAGAGGCGCTTTTTTATTTTATAACTTTGTAGTGCTTTTTATAAGCTTCATTTTAGTATAGAATATGGTACGATTGCTGGTGGCCAATCCAGTGAAAATTGGCCTCAAATGTCACGAACTCGAAAAATTCGCATGTTTCACTCTAGACATAATTTTCCAAATCGAATTTCTGACTTAATGAACGGAGTTGAGCTGTGAAAATTTGGGTTTCCAGAGTACTTTCAGTGTGCTTTCGGAATATTTAGTGGATTTAGAATTTCGAGGAAAAAAATTTTTTTTCGACCTCTTTGGGGGGCCATAACTCTGCTGGAATCCCCCCTAGAGGCGCTTTTTTATTTCATAACTTTGTAGAGATTTTTATAAGCTTCATTTTGGTATAGAATATGGTACGATTGCTCGTGGCCAATCCAGTTAAAATTGGCCTCATAGGTTACAAACTCGAAAAATTCCCTCATTTGGAAGACCAAATTTTTATGAGTTCTCAACATTTGAGGCCAATTTTCACTGGATTGGCCACCAGCAATCGTACCATATTCTATACCAAAATGGAGCTTATAAAAAGCGCTACAAAGTTATGAAATAAAAAAGCGCCTCTAGGGGGGATTCCAGCCGAGTTATGGCCCGCCAAAGAGGTCGAAAAAAAATTTTTTTCCTCGAAATTCTAAATCCACTAAATATTCCGAAAGCACACTGAAAGTACTCTGGAAACCCAAATTTTCACAGCTCAACTCCGTTCATTAAGTCAGAAATTCGATTTGGAAAATTATGTCTAGAGTGAAACATGCGAATTTTTCGAGTTCGTGACATTTGAGGCCAATTTTCACTGGATTGGCCACCAGCAATCGTACCATATTCTATACTAAAATGAAGCTTATAAAAAGCACTACAAAGTTATAAAATAAAAAAGCGCCTCTAGGGGGGGTTGCAGCCGAGTTATGGCCCACCAAAGAGGTCGAAAAAAAAATTTTTTATTTCAAAACAAAATTGGACTGCAGATTCTTAAAGTACTCCAAAAGTTACGCAAAAACCCAAATTTTTATCTTCAAACTCCAGCTGGTAGGTTAGAAATTCGAGTTTGAAAATTGGGTCCCATGGTTAAGCAGGCCGATTTTCAGAAGGCTGTATCTCGGGATTGGAGCGTCAAATCAACTAATCCTTTGGGGCCGAAAGACAACTCATAAGTATGTATTAGTGTACCAACATACAGCTCTCTAGCCTAAAGTTTCAAATTTGGGGTCTGAATACTGAGACTCGATCGGTTCAGAGACCGACTCTTAAAGTGCTGTGCTGTTTAGATTTTCCACTCTGGAGCGATATTTCGCTTGGTTGTTGCTGTCGCGCAGCGAGAACCAGTCATGTCTGAAGTTTCTTATTCGTTCCTGTGATGGAACAGCTCATGCACTGGTAGGCCAACTGACCGTCCTGCTTTCCGCAATTGGCTTTTTCTAGATTTGGTTACTGGATTCCTACTCGGCTCTGGTGAGAGGACGGCTGAGCAGTGGTGCCACCAGTCAGCAATTCAGTCCGTTTCCGGTCGTTCGAGTGCTTTACAAAATCTATGACCAATCATCCGCTGCCTCGTACGTGCCCTTAATTTTCACTGGTTTAACTACTGTTACGGAAACAGAACGTGTACCACATGGTGTCCAATAGAAACCCGATCAGGCTACATAGTTCGAAATAAAGCCCATGGACTTAGACAAAACAACTTTATAGAGATGTTTGAAGCAAAACAGTTGTAAGATTTGAGAACCTGCTGTGTTATTTGATCTTTGTTTGCTCTTGAGTGATGCTCAACAGCGTTTACAATGTACTGCGGCTGTTACTCAAATACTTCATAAAGCATGCTAGGTAACAGAGATTTATATCGCATTTATATTTATATCGCATTTTATTTATATTTATATACAGGCCAGAGAAAACTGGAGGGGAATGAGGACATCTCCTAGCGATCCCAAATCGCTGCAAAGCTGACTATTTTGCTTAAAACGCCCAACACTTTTCGCTTAGGGTATTGGCCGGCGAGGGGTATGCCCCATGTATGGTACTATAAGTACAGCTACCAAATACGCAATGTTATTTGCTCGGTTGTTTAAGGGAGAGGAAGTTGGTTCAGACTGTCTGTTTGTAGAGATCCGCGAGCTACCGGTCAAGATTCGAGTGTGGCTGTGATTGAGCAACCGCTTGGGGCTTGCACAGAACTCGTGAGAATTTTTCTCCAAAGCACCCACGCTCTTCCGCCGGCATGTCGCCTTGTGGGTCAATTCAACGTAAGCGTTGCGTTGTCACTAACAGTTCTCTTATCTCTCCTCTCCACTCTAGGTTGGATGTCTGCGTCTAGCTGAGCAACTGCAATGACAGCCTTCATTGTTACGTTCTGATTTCTGGGCGTTTCTTGGTACGCCACCCCAACTAACGGGTCAGCTTATCTTTGAATGGATATTGGATTGATTGACATTGTATGCCTCACTTCATTTCTCATTCGTGTGCTCTAAATTCTGCAACATTGTTGACATTCCACTCTGTCTTTTCGACACCCTATATACAGACATGCACTAGGGGGATTTGGGAACTAGCCCCTAACTAGAAAAATCAAACCCCCTCACCCCCCCGAGGCATTTTATTGACCCCGACCCAAAAACGCAAGTACCATATACTAAGAAACTGGCTCAGAAATTACTAATTTTAAGCTTAAAATTCGCTTGAAAAGCCTTTAGAAACCAAATTTGGCGTTTCCACTGCTGATATTTAAGAGAAATCGGGGTTTCTGGAAGCCCTTTTTGTCATTTTTTGCTTGTTTTTAGCTCTAACACGCGATTTGGCAGCTTAAAATAGCGATTTTTAGCTTCCTTACTGAAAAAACCGTGCTAAAAACGCATTTCTAGGCGTTTTGGAGCTTTTTTAAATTTACGACCCCCGCTGGGCAAAACCTCTCCCCCCTCCACGCCGGCCCAGACCTGTTACATGTATGCCTATATAGGTAGTTCATTTTTGATTACTGGTTAGTATTGCTATTTACAGTGTAGATCAAAATTACACAATATGACTTCGTTTGTGGGAGGCGTTGTGTCGACGGCGTCGTCTGTGTGCGTGTATCCACTTCTTCATCCACCTCCGTTCTATGTCTCTGGCGTTGATCACAGCTTTCGTGTCATGAGTCTGGTTGGCGCCCCGCAAGTCGTAGTGATGAGCGCCGTCGCTTATGTAAATTGTTACTACCGACGGGTTTCCGCGAGGCGGGTTGAGTATGCCGCCGCCGGACCAGGGGTCCAGATGTCCGTTGCTGTAAAGGCAATAGTTTTGAGCTCAGCTAATCTGCTCTACGTTACATTACTGAACAGAAACTACAGAATGCCGCTACCTGAATACGATGTTGGAAGCCCATGTCATAGCGTGGCCGTAGTTGGTCATAACCCACGACGGTTTGAAGGGCGCGCCGAACCACTTGCCGGCGCAGTCTCTAGCGTACTCTTTCAAATCCCACTGACGAGTTTCGAACATATCCGACCCGTTCTGGCACATTGGCATCACCATTTCTGTGCACGCCTGTCCTCAACAACTGCTGTAGAACTGGTGTTCGTTGCTCGTTTCTTTTATCAGGCGCTACCGTACCCTACCGGCTAGCAGCTGACTTCTTTAACTAAGCCTAAGCCTAAGCTGAACGGAAGTTAAAGCTAAACGCTTAAACAAAGCTCCCAAACGTAAGCCTAGCGATAATTAATTATAGCATCCCAATATTGATAGTAAGTTGGCAGCTTGACAGTAGGAGGAAAAGTCCCCGCCGCAGAGCAACCTTATTCTATCGGGTTACGGTAAGTCCATTCGCTTTATTTATGACGGAGGTGGGACACCCCTACCCTTTTGAGTGTGTCCCTGCGAATTGTTGAAAGGCATGACGGTCGGCACATAACGAGGAATTTGATACGTTCGTATAGTACATCTAACAGGACAGGAGGTTTGCCCCACCAACAAGGCTCAAACCCCTCAGATTGCACCTTCACTTGCGATTTTTCTGAGAAGCAATTTTATGGCGTTTTCTGCAAATTTTGTACAATTTCAAGCAAAAAGTCGCAGAACTTGACTGTTAAACATAGTATTAGTCCAAGTTAGCGTTTTTCACCGGTTTTTGCCCGAAAGCCCACCGATTTTAGTGCTCTGCCTAAGCACCTGCTCAGCTACAACAGCAACCTCGTACGTATGAGTTGGGATGGGACAAACGGAATCGGGGACAGCTACCTGAGATCCGCCCAGATTGACACCGAGTGTGTGTGCCGGCAAGTAGCGAATGCAGCAAAGGAAGGGCAGGATATGGGTGTGCACGATGGGTCCAAAGGCGGCCTACAGTAACGCAGGGGCTACGGTCCCACCCGAACAATCCATCCACTACGTAGTGCATTAATTAGTGATGTAAAAAATTAATTTAATTGTAATTGAAATTCCCATAATTGACCCGTTTTTAATTTCAATTCAATTAATTTAACTTAATTGAAATTCAAAAGTTGGGCCATAATTTAATTGTAATTTAATTGAAATTCGCCTGGAATTTCAATTATATTTTCAATTATTTCCTGTGGTGAATGTAAGGAAATGTGTAAGTATTAGAGGCGCTAAGGACTTCAAATATATACCTATATAGGGTTTGTCACCTCTTTATACTGACCTCACTATGTTTTGTACTATTTTACGATCTGCATTTTATTTCGTAGTTGATAAGAGCCAAAACAGTGATTTTGGATGTATGGTGGGTTGACTGACACCCCCTTTTTGGCAAAGGTACCTAGGAAGTGATGTTGCTCAAAAATGCTTGAAACCTTTAGATTATGCACTGATATGTAGTAATAATGAACTAACTGCAAATTTCCCCCCAGAATGCCTTTTTATGCGTTTTTAAAAGGCAACAATATAAAATTTTCTCGCTTGGTTGGACAGCAGGCTAACCAGGTGTCTCTAAGCTTTTACATGGACATTTTTCTAAGTCCTGAGTCACTTTCACTGTCTTTTAACAGCAAAATTACAATAATTTTCAAAAAATTGGAAAAATTATTGAAAAAATTGCATAATAGAAATTTTCCGAGGTTCCATAGTTTAATTGAAAAAATAATTGTAATTGAAAATAATGGAAAACTATTTCAATTAATTTAATTTAATTTAATTGAAATTAAAAACTGAGCCCATAATTTAATTGTAATTGAATTGAAATTCAAATTCCATAATTTTACATCACTAGCATTAATACCTGAAAATCCCATCCGCGCTCTCCCAGTTGAGGACTAGATCCTTCAATTATCTGGAAACATGGCTTTTGACCTGTGTAGTTTTGGTAAACCGTTATGCCTCGGTAGATTCGACTCACGATTGCTTTGTCAGTACCAGTAGAATCACTCATCAATTTGCAGGCGGCCTGATATAATACAGTTGATTAGAAAAAACTTTGTATTTAAGAGTCGGTCCACGAAAAAATCGAACATTGACGCGAAGACCTCTGTACAGCTCATTTTTCAAAATCACCACACAGATGTGAAACTTTCAGCGATTGTAGACCTTGAAAAGAAATGAAAAAGTTTGCCATCCGATTTTCTCTAGCTGCATTTGAACCCAAGTTATGGACCCTCGAAAATCGGGATTTTGGCACTCTCCAGTGGCACCACCCTAAATTTGAACGGCTGCGGTTCACTAGTCTGTGGACCAAATTTTATCAGTTATGGCTCATTAGAAAGACCATTTCAAGTAGTTTCAAGCGCTTCTGTCAGAGTTTCAAAAAATTGGTCTAATCTTGTGCAATTCGCCATAAATTTAAACAGGCCATATCTTAAAATTGAACATGGTATCTCAAAAAGTGACTATCATATTCGGAATCTCCGTTCTTTTGTGCGTCTAACGGTACCAACCATATTTATGTGGAGTTGCAATCTGACAGTCAAACGATCAGTTGAAAGTAGGGTTGTCGGACATTCAAAAATCCGGTTTTTTTGCGCTTTTCGGTCACCCACCAAACTTTGAACGGCTGCCGTTCACTAGTCTGTTGACCAAATATTATCAGTTATGGCTCGTTAGAAAGGCCATTTCAAGTAGTGTCAAGTGCTTTTACCCGTTTTTCAAAAGATTGGATTGATCTGGTGCAACCGGCCCTAAACTTTAACAGGCCATATCTCAAACTTGACCATGGTATCTTAAAAAGTGACTATCATGTTCGGAATCTCCGTTCTTTTGTGCATCTAACGGCACCAAATATTTTTATATAGAATTGCAATCTGACAGTCAAACGATCTGTTGAAGGTAGGGTGGTCGGACACTTTCAAAAATCCTGTTTTTTTTGCACTTTTCGGTCACCCACCAAATTTTGTCTAGCTGTCATTCACTAGTCTGTTGACCAAATGTTTTCAGTTATGGCTCGTTAGAAAGGCCATTTCAAGTAGTGTCAAGTGCTTTCACCAGTTTTTCAAAAGATTGGATTGATCTGGTGCAATCGGGCCTAAATTTTAACAAAACATATCTTAAAATTGAATATGGTATCTTAAAAAGTGACTATCATATTCGGAATCTCCGTTCTTTTCTGCATCTAGCGGTGCCAACCATTTTTATATAGAATTGCAATCTGACAGTCAAACGATCAGTTGAAGGTAGGGTGGTCGGACACTTTCAAAAATCGAGTTTTTTGCGCTTTTCGGTCACCCACCAAACTTTGTCTAGCTGTCATTCACTATTCTGTTGGCCAATTATTACAAGTTATGGCTCATTCGAAAACAAATGTGACTTATTCTATGATGGTTTTGTTGCTGGTCAAAAATTTTTGAGGCATTATGTGCAATTTGTCCTGGACTTTGGTGAGTCGTATCTCAAATGTGAATTATTTTCGAAAGCAGTCGAAAGCAGATTTGGAGTTTCCGTTCGTTTCTGCGTCTAACGGTATCACACATTCATATGGACTTGCACTTCGATAGTCAAACGATCAGTTGAAAGTAGGATGGTCAAACATTTTCAAAAACCAGGTTTTTGTAGCTTTTCCGTCAGCCCCCAATCGTTTGTCTAGCTGTCATTCGCCATTCCATCGGAAATATTTTTGACAAATGCTACCGTTAGACGCAGAAACGAACGGAGACTCCGAATCTGCTTCGAGCTGCTTTAGCAAATAATTCGCTTTTGAGATACGACTCACCAAAGTCCAGGACAAATTGCACATAATGCCTCAAAAATTCTTGACCAGTAACAAAACCGTCATGGAATACGTCACATAAGTTTTCAAATGAGCCATAACTGGTAATAATTGGCTGACAGAATAGTGAATGACAGCTAGACAAAGTTTGGTGGGTGACCGAAAAGCGCAAAAAAACAGGATTTTTGAAAGTGTCCGACCACCCTATCTTCTACTGATCGTTTGACTGTCAGATTGCAATTCTATATAAAAATGGCTGGTACCGTTAGATGCACAAAAGAACGGAGATTCCGAATAAGATAGTCACTTTTTAAGATACCATGGTCAAGTTTGAGATATGGCCTTTTAAAGTTTAGGGCCGATTGCACCAGATCAATCCAATCTTTTGAAAAACGAGTAAAAGCACTTGACACTACTTGAAATGGCCTTTCTAACGAGCCATAACTGATAACATTTGGTCAACAGACTAGTGAACGGCAGCCGTTCAAAGTTTGGTGGGTGACCGAAAAGCGCAAAAAACCGGATTTTTGAGTGTCCGACAACCCTACTTTCAACTGATCGTTTGACTGTCAGATTGCAACTCCATATAAATATGGTTGGTACCGTTAGACGCACAAAAGAACGGAGATTCCGAATATGATAGTCACTTTTTGAGATACCATGTTCAATTTTAAGATATGGCCTGTTAAAGTTTATGGCGAATTGCACAAGATCAGACCAATTTTTTGAAACTCTGACAGAAGCGCTTGAAACTACTTGAAATGGTCTTTCTAACGAGCCATAACTGATAAAATTTGGTCGACAGACTAGTGAACCGCAGCCGTTCAAATTTAGGGTGGTGCCACTGGAGAGTGCCAAAATCCCGATTTTCGAGGGTCCATAACTTGGGTTCAAATGCAGCTAGAGAAAATCGGATGGCAAACTTTTTCATTTCTTTTCATGGTCTTCAATCGCTGAAAGTTTCACATCTGTGCGGTGATTTTGAAAAATCAGCTGTACAGACCAATGTTTGATTTTTTCGTGGACCCACTCTTAAGGTATTAGTGTTACATGGCTATAGTAGTGTTTCTCCGCGTGCGCTGGGCACAAAAAAGGCATGGTGTTTGTATAACCTACAGCATAACAGGCAGCTGAATAATTGTAATGACAACTTTTGAAAGTCCTATTGTTGATTATCTTGAAGAGCAGGTATACATTCGGTCCCAACCTATTCAGGTACCCAACGGGTTACAGTACAGTTTAGGCTTTACAACGACGCTTGACTATTGAGGAGGTTTTTGAGCGGCAATGATAAAAACATGGGAGGCGGCGGACTTAAAAAAGGGCAAAATGATACTTTGACTGGCCAGGCAGGCACTGGATTGAGAAAGTTGGTTGCGTAAGGATAGTCGATCATTGCCAGATCACCCCAGCTGTCCGTTAGCCAGTCTATCAGGTAGTTGGCATCGTTCTCACTCTTTAGTCTGCTCTTCTGGCATAAATTGAACTCTTTGTTTAGCCACTCACGACCATCAACTGCAACCAATCCACGCAGTACATAGGTTTCAAATATTGTTGGATAGTCGCAACCTGACTTCGCCAATCGACGCATAGCTGGCCATGATTTCTGAATTGTTTTATCACAGTTTTTGCCTGAGTTTCTGTATGTTCTAGTAACGATCGAAGCGTACATCCAGCACGGAGTGAAGCCTTGAAATTGTATAACAGGAGCTGATGCTGCTATAGCTCTGAAATCATAGCTTGTTTTCGCTTTCATGGAATGGATCACATCCCTCTCAACAAGTGAACGGTGTATATTCTTTCTGGCTTTCAAAGGTTGAAAATGCTTGTTACCCGGTGACTATGTGAGGGTATTTTATCCGAAACCAGGCAGCCAGCATGCCGCCATACGATCCGCCGAAGGCAATGACAGGACTGGACATTGCACCAACGTATTTGGATTTTAGCCAGGTCAGCAATACTGCGTAATCGGCTAAGGCTTGTTCGGAGGTCAAATAGCCTACGTTCGACAGTTCTGAGAACGAATTAGCTCCCATCGGTAACGACTTGCCGTAATAGCGATGTTCCGCAAACACAATCAGCGCTCCAAAATCTGGAGCCGTGTCCCACATAAATCCCTAAAACTTCGCCTTTAGACATGTCTGTCTTTCCCACGTTTGTCATCGGTTTCGTCTTGCTGTAACTTTTGTGTTCGTCAGTCAATTTTAACGCATCATGCACAATCCTCAGAATTTTTACTCTCAAAATTTTAGCCACGTCTGTTACTTCAACTACCAGTTATATACACTTTCACAGGTTCACTTCAACGGCTGACAGTTGGAAGTGCGTGACAAACGTGCAAAACTTTTAGAGTAAAAAAATCTGAAGATTTGTCCGTGTTAAAACTTCAGCGAAACTGATTGACGAACACAAAAGTTACAGCAAGACGAAACCGATGATAGATACTGTACGTGGGACACCCTGTCTGTACATACTAATACTAGAGCCACTGGCTGTTCCAGTTCAATACCTACCCCATGAGTCTGGCGTTCTTAATCATTAAAACCTGCTAAAAGCGCAGTTTGCCAAGCGTTTAGGTGATTTTTTTAAGCTTTTACTACTACCCTGTGCGGAGCGGAGCCATATCTCATCCAGTCGGTGGCGTATCCAGGGGGTGTAGGGTGTGTACACCCCCCCTTTGCGGTGGAGGTAGGAAGAAAAAGTCTGTCAAAAATATAAGAAACTAATGAATTATGTACTAAAACTGTCTATTTTGTGCTCAGAATGCCATAATAAATGCGTTTTTGAAGGCTAAATTTTCTCGCCTTGGTCGGGCAGAAGCCCAACCAGGCCATTATAAACTACTAAAACTTGTAATTCCTGTTAATTTTAAGCTCGGAATGCGTTTTAAACGCGTTTTTAAAGGCTAATTTTGCTAAATTTTCTTACCCTGGTTGGGCAGCGGAGCGGCCCAACCAGGCACTTTCAAAATTTTACACCCCCCTTTCCGAAATCCTGGATACGCCACTGCTTCCTTCCTGGTGTCCGCCGTCACTTTCTGGTACAGGCGGATGGGCTTTTTATCTGTACGGGATTTGTTGTAACTTTTGTGTTCGTCAGTCAATTTTAACCAAAACATGCACAATTTTTGCTCTCAAAATTTTAGCCACGTCTGTTACTTCAACTACCTGTTATATACATTGCATACATGTAGCTGGGTTTTCGGCTGGGGGGAATTTTTCTGATCCAAAATAAGGTTTCAGGGCTATGCCCAAAGGGGGTTTCAGCGACCTTTTTTTGGGCTCAAAACAGGGTTTTGAGGACTAAAAATGGGGTAAAAATGCCGTCTGAAGTGCAAAAATTCCGTTTAAAACCCTATTTTTGCTGTAAAACGTGGAAAAACGTTATTTTTAATTTAAAATGTGCAAAAAAAGCTAATTTTGCTTTAAAACGTGCAAAAAAACCCATTTTATTTGACATAATACAGTTAAAATGCATTTCTGGAACCTTCTTTAGAGATTTTTAAACCCAAATTAGGGTTCCGGAACCCTATTTTGGGCCTCCAGAAACCCAAATTAGGGTTCTAGAACCCTATTTATGGTTTCAGTAACCCAAATTAGGGTTCCGGAACCCTATTTCGGCCCTCCAGAAACCCAAATTAGAGTTCTGGAACCCAATTTAGGGTTTCAGTAACCCAAGTTAAGGTTTCAGTAATCCTATTTAGGGTTTCAGGAACCCAAATTAGGGTTCCGGAACCCTATTTAGGGTTTCAGTAACCGAAATTAGGGTTTCAGTAACCCAAATTAGTGTTCCGGAACCCTATTTCGGCCCTCCAGAAACCCAAATTAGGGTTCTGGAACCCAATTTAGGGTTTCAGTAACCCAAATTAGGGTTTCAGTAACCCTATTTAGGGTTTCAGGAACCCAAATTAGGGTTCCGGAACCCTATTTAGGGTTTCAGTAACCGAAATTAGGGTTTCAGTAACCCAAATTAGGGTCTCAGTAACCCAAATTAGGGTTCCGGAGCCCTATTTAGGGTTTCAGAAACCCAAATTAGTGTTTCAGTAATCCAAATTAGGGTTCCGGAACCCTATTTAGGGTTTCAGTAACCCAAAACAGGGTTTCGGAACCCTATTTAGGGTTTTTGAAACGCAAACTAGGGCTCCGGAACCCAAGTTGGGTTTCTGAAACCCTAATCAGGGCTTCTGGAACCCTGTTTGCAGGTTTACAAACCCAAAATAGGGTTTCAAAAAAATTCCCCCCCCCAGAATCCCGCTGGGGGGGAATTTTCTCCGAAAATCGGGCCTGGGGGAGAAATACCCCCCCCCCCCGATTCCCCCCAAACTACATGTATGATACATTGTACACTTTCACAGGTTCATTTCGACGGCGTGACGTGCGTGACAAACGTGGCAAAACTTTTAAAGTAAAAATTCTGAAGATTTGTATATGTTGTGTTAAAACTTCAGCGAAATTTATTGACGAACACAAAAGTTACAGCAAGACGAAACCGGTGATAGATACGTGGGACACCCTGTCTGTACATATTAGGGGCACTGGCTGTCGTCCCAGTTGAATACCTACTCCATGAGTCTGGCGTTCTTATTAATTAAAACATGCTAAAAGCGCAGTTTGCCTGGCGTTTAGGTGATTTTTTCAAACTTTTAACTACTACCCTGTGCGGAGCGGAGTCCTATCCCATCCCGTGCCTCCCTGGTCGTTCCTGTTTCATTGCATGTATGAATTTAGCCTATTCATTAAATTCAGAGAAAATTTCATTGCCAAAGTGTTTGGGTTGAGATACGCATAAAGAACATTATCTTTGACTGACAGATAAATTCACATGCGACTTGGCGGTTTTTCGCGAGTAACTTAACTTTCACCATATATGGTGTCGGTACCATAAACGACGTTAAGTGCCTGACTGTTTAGCTGAATGTAAATGTAGACTTACTAGACTCATGTTTTGTGTATACGTGCAGTGGGTACCGGAGAGTGCTGCATAGGGTACCCCCCCAGATAGTGTACCCGGGGTACACTATGTGGCACTTAGTGCCGGATAGTGTACCCCGGGTACACTATTTGGAGATGAGTTTTATGTCAGCGCGGCATTGTTTAGATTGTGTGCTACGGTAGGAGAACGCTTGGAAACAAATTTTTAAGTGCGGTGCGGTGTTAGCAGCCGCGTAAACGTTAACTCTCAAGAAACAGCAATTGATTATACAAACTGTTCTTTCTGTAGTCCGTTTAATCATAACTAACTTTTTCATGTTTCTGTTGCTATGCTGTTCGCACTTAGATGTATTCTATTTCTTTCTTTTTAATTGCTCAACAATAAGGATTTTGATCAAGTTGTTTAAGCAACTGTTCATTTATAAAATCGTACCACACACCACATTTGTGAAGCAGGTTAACTTTTGAAGACACAGAGAACATAGACCGTTTGCTGGTTCCCCTGGGTTAATCTTAGTAGGGAAATCTGTTTCTGTATATACTGTACTGTACCTACTGTTTTGTGCTAGTCTGATTTCCAAAGATGTCCGAAAATAGTGGCAGGTAATCTTTGTTATTGTGCAGTTGTTGATTTTTGTTGATAAGCCTAAACTTCTTGCAGTTTTGAGCGTTATTTCGCTAAATGCCAAATAGTGTACCCGGGTACACTACTGGATCAGATTTTTCTGAGCGAAAATCCTGAATGCCAGTTAGTGTACCCGGGTACCCAAAGTAGCACTCTCCGGTACATTGCATCCGACGGGCTCAATATAAAACTCTAACCCGTGGCGCCAACGTAATTAAGCCGATTGCGTACCGTATTTTCAGCGAATAGCTCAATAGCGCCTTCATTTCCGCAATAGAAAAATATTGGTCCAGAGTTTTGCTCGTCCCAATACGACGAATTAATCAAGTAGCGTAGACGGAAGGTGCGATTGTCCGAATAAGCGAAATGATCCAGAGGCATCCAACTGTACCACTCTTCCAGCCATTCGTAACTACACGCAACCGTCACCAGAGCAAGGATCACCGCCAAACTTCCAATCGCCAGCTCCATGCACGCATTCAGTCAAAAACTGAAGAGGGCAGTCTAACCGCTGATATCTCGCCAGGCGGCTGTGAAGACGGTGTTTGTACTTTATGTATCAGCAATGATTTGTCTGACCTTGGGTGCTTATCGCAGACGATCTGCTTATAAAGCTAGTTTTGAGGCCGTTTACTGCAGACAGTTGCTGCAAAATCATACGCAGGCACGTGATCGATCACGCATAAAGCAATAAGTATAATAAGAAACCAGAAGGTGAAGATGTTTCTTTCTCTATCTCACTTTAACGGAGCCATGTTTTCTAGCTTTTTGATAGGTTCCTGGTTACATTGAACTCCACAACACCAGTTATCAGTTGCTAACAGCGGATCACAGGCTCGTGCGTCGCTCCCTTAAAATTTAGGTTTGTGTACTGTTGTACTGTACTGTATTGTTTACGTAGGTAGGCAAAAGTCGAAGCAGGACTATTAGGCGATGCCGATTAGGCGATGCCGATTAGGCGACGCCGATTAGGCGACGCCGATTAGGCGATTTAGCGGTACTATTAGGCGACGGTACTATTAGGCGACAGGAATAATTTTTTTAATTAGTCCGAACGGCAACATAAGTACCACTAAAACATAGCACAACAATGCAAACAGCACAACAGCAATTAAAACAAAGCATAACATGTCGGGATTTCTGCACATGTCACCATACATGGGCCGCGGGGGGTCCGGGGGTTTGCCCCCACCCCCAACTTTGGCTCTCTCTACCGCCTCCAAAAGGACCCCACCCACCCACCTGAAGCCGACCTTTGTTCCTGACCCCACACACCAAAACCGCCGCGACCCCCCCAAACCGGCCGGCCCACCACCAAATTTTCGGATTTTGACTACCCCAACCCACTTTTCCGGCACATGTATGCATGTTGATACCTAAATGCAGAACATTTATAAGGCGCCAGCCAAAGAAAGCGTCCAACGGATGGACGCGCCACTTCAAATTCTCGCTACGAAACTCTGTGAGCTGCTTCCGCAAAGTTACTGGTGGGATCGTCTGCATCGAAAGTGCGTTAATGAACATAGCAACTGGAAAAATAGAAAAGCCGACGCCGCTCGCGTGCTTGACGCAAGCTGGGAAATAGTGGCAAATGCCAGCATCTGAGTTAGAAACAGTGAGGGCCTTGTTTAGCTATAAGTTAACGAGTTATAAGATTAACGAGACACGATTTTAGTGCCACTTAGCCATGCATAGTTAAAAATAGCGCATTTAGGCTGACAGCCGAACGTGGCCCTTGACCCTTGATTGATTCGGAAGGGCAGCCAATTGGTACTATTGTCTATTAATGTTTTTTCTCGCCTAATAGTACCATCGCCTAATCGGCGTCGCCTAATCGGCATCGCCTAATCGGCATCGCCTAATCGGCGTCGCCTAATAGTAGCGTACCGGGCAAAAGTCGCCTAAAACAAAACCCTTTCAAAACACGTTCTTCATGGGAACACCTTATGCCATGTGAATTCAAACTGCTATCATTTGATTTCTAGTTCTACAGTCACTTCCGAAAGAGATTAATAAACTACACTTACTATGACATTTGGCTTTGCACTGATCTTGACACGCACATTTGCTGCACAGCACTCCACAGTCTTGCAGTGTACCTTTGTAGCTGGTGTTCTTTGGCTTGGTCGCTAACGCTGGATCGAGATCAATGGCACCATCGAGTGAACAGAACATAACCAGACACGTGCTTATAACCTAAAGCTATCTATCAAAACACCGAACAATCTGATTTTTCAAGCGTGAGTACTTACCGACTTTTTATTCATGGTTTAAACTAAATCGCTTTCTGCTAGCACACACAACGAATGTGAGTCTTCAAAACAGGGTGTGTTTATGTAAATATTTTTGCTCTTTGCGTGTTTGTGCGTTGTCCGTGTATTCAAATACGCACTTAAACGGTGCTAGCGTATGGTAGTGTTGTTGAGTCTCGACACGATTACCAGTTACGGTATCAGTGTGGTCTGCAATCATTGGCCAGGAGGCTGTCCTTAGTTCTGTCTGCCAATCGGCGCTTGACACAGCTCCTAGAGGGCGGAGTTACGGCAAAAACGTAAAGTGAGCAGTTTGTCCGTCAGCAGATTGAATGAAAACTTTTGAAATTTGTGCAGAACGGGTTGTGTGGTCTGTGGATAGGAATTAGGAACCGATTGCGTGCTGGTTGGTTAGTTTAAGGCAGAAATGAAGAGCAGACTATGGCTGTGGATGGTGTTTCTGGTGGCTGGACTGGTGATTCTTCGGGCGCACGATCCCGACACCATTGAGGAAGAGGAGGACGACGATCTCGACGACACCACCAAAGATGATGACGATGATGTCATCGACTCTCCGATCTCCTCTGATGACGAAGCGCCCAAAAATGTAGAACTTCTGATATCTATTGCTACCTACTACCTACGGCGACGGCCGGCCATCTGATCTGGTCCCCAGTGCGCTGTGGCCTCCTGATTTTTCCGATGTTTCTGGATTTTTGAATCAGTTTTTCAGTCCGTGTTTTATAGTTTTGTGTGAGAAAATTGAAGCGCTCAGGCGAACAAATGCTTTAGTCCGTAAAGACAAAAAAGAAGAGGAAATTGAGCGGAAATAATTCATTTTCTTTCTGTTTGAATCGAACGCGTCGAATTGCAATATTTGTCTGCTGATGACGATGATTCAGCGTGAGGACTATTTTAAAGCTGTTTGGCTGCTATGCAAGTTTACTAAAACCTTGAAAATCAGACTTTGTCTGGCATCGGCTTGTAGCTTAGTGGTTAGAGCACTGGACCGGCAATCCAAAGGTGCTGGGTTCGATTCCCAGCTACGCCATTGCACATGCCTTACTTTTTCACCTTTCATTCAATTAGAGTAGGTGGACTTCTTCGTTTGAACGGTTCAAATATTATAATTGACTAAACTAGCGAATTTTGGTCTAACTTCCATAACTGCTTCACCAAACATTGGCATGGGCAAAAACGGCTGTAGGGGGCAGACCCTCTAGACCTAATGATGTGCTGTTGGCGTTACAAATTGTTGTTTACGTGCTAAGTGTCGGATTGTTGCAGGTAGAGCCGTTAGACTATGAAACTCCGATGCCGCAGGGCCATTATTACATGGCCGAGCCGTTTAAAGACTCGTCAGGCATTGGCAAACGTTGGGTACTGTCGGAGGCGAAGAAAGATGGTGTTGAAGACAGTCTGGCAAAGTACGACGGTCTGTGGGAGGTGTCCATGCCAGACACAGTCGTCCTGACCGACGACTACGGTCTACTTGTTAAGGTACAACTACTAATTAATTCTACTCTCCTCTTCATTCCATGTACCTAGACTTCTTGCGTAACGTTTTGTAAAATACTATGTATACGCTGTATGTACGTTAGTGGCGCCAAATAATACTAAAACATTCTACCAGAATTGAGGGTCTATTCAACCAGAGTACTAATGCTACGGTTCAATTTTTCTGTTGAAAGTTCGAAGGAACGGGTTTCTGATCAGGGCACCGGTACTTCTGTCAAGTGGCTGACTGTCTCATGTTAATCTTATCTAGACAAAGGCTCGTCATCACGCTATTTCGGCGAAGATGGACAAAGCGTTCACATTTGACGGCAAGCCATTGGTTGTGCAGTATGAAGTGAAGTTTCAGAACGGACAGGAGTGCGGCGGCGCCTACCTCAAACTGCTCTCCCGACACTCTCAATTGGACCTGGTAACTATCAGACACTCTTTTGTAGCCTCTCTACTCAAGTCTGTTTAGAAAGATTTCCAAGACAAAACTCCCTACACAATCATGTTTGGACCGGACAAGTGCGGTTTGACTAGTAAACTGCACTTCATCATCAGATACCAGAATCCCAAGAACAAAACCATTCAGGTTTGTCTTTTTTCCTCTCATCAGTTTACTAGCCAACCGAAGTCGGCTAGAGACAGTCTATACAGCACCCCGGTAGAGTTATACGGCCAGGTCAGTTGACAGCAGACAAATAAAATAACATACATTCATGTATCGGTAATCATATGGTACCGGTTCAACCTGAAGTGGTACGATGGTAATCGCTACCTATATGGTATCACCTGATGCCTCAATCGAAGTAATACCATATGGTACCGGTGTCATACATCCTACCACACCACTGCAAGATTTGAAGGAAAGATAAGGTATCGGATACCATATTATGGTACCATGCATGTCGTTATTTCCCAGACTGGTTAATACCTAAGCTCCGTACTTCTAATTTGGGCGGAATGTAAAGAAAGCATCAGAAAGGTTTAACGATGGGCAGCGCTTTACGTCGCTCGGTATTATGTGCCCGCATGTCCCACATTGGAACGTTGTCACAAAATTATTTGAATTTTATACTATAAATTGCTTTCGAGCTCAGAACTCTCGATTAATACCTGCTAGCTGAAGATATAAAGGAAGTTGTTAAGCAGAGCACTTTCAGGAGCATCACGCTAAGCAAACAACAAAGAGTTTGGACGAATATTTTACGGATAAAAGGACTCATTTGTATACGTTAGTTGTGCAGCCGACTAGTGAATTCAGGATCTACGTAGACCAACAGGAAATGGTTAAAGGCGACTTGAATCAGGTACACGGCAGAAGTTTTGTTTTTGTTTGCGGCTCGGTCGTCGCTGAGGACGAATCCTAACCTTTTAATTGGCTTGAGCGCGTTTAGCACTACCCCCTACCCGACTTAGGTCTGACCCCTCCGATTTTTCAGAAAAGTAATTTTTCAGCAAGTTTTTATAATTGTAGAATTTTCGTGCATAAAATTGCTAAAATCGCACTTTCCAGCTGAGTTTGAGCCCAAATTAGCGATTTTTAGCGTTTTTAGTACCCAATGCCTCCCCTACAATTTGGGTTCAGACCCCCGGTCGACCACAAACCCCCTCCCCATCGGCGAATTATCTCTTTCATGTATTAAGCTGAGGCTGTGTTAGGCAGTGTAATATTCAACCCACCCGTCTCGTCTTAGTCATTGCTTACTGTAACGCCAAAGTAAACTTCTGTTCTCTTTATTTGGTAGCGAGCGACACTACTTTCCTTCCTTTATGTTTCTCCACCCCTGAAAGTAAATTCGGGCACCTACCTCAGCCTACACTTCACTGCTTTACCCATACTGTATATGTGCTTAACAGGTCATCCGCCGAAGGGGGAGAGCTCCGCCCCAATCGGGGTGTACTGAGAGGAAGGTTTGGCCATTTGTGGATAGGGGTAACCGCCCTAATATATGTGTTCGCCATTGTTTACTTTTCCATTTAGAAGAGGTTATTGCAGTAGGATATAGAGAGAAGTTTTTCGCAGTCTGTGTGTCTGTCAGAGTCAATATCCTTCGCTTAGCGGCTGTGCATAAATTACGTCTACTGTTTCTGTAGCTACAGTAAAGTATTTTACAGGATTTGGAACCACCTGTAACGCCAGTGAAAGAGATAGCCGATCCGGAAGATAAGAAGCCGGACGACTGGGATGACAGAGAAAAAATCGATGATCCCAACGCAGTCAAACCTGACGATTGGTAAGACACTGCAGCCTTGTTTTATTGGGCTGCACACGACAACTGTTAGATTGTGCACTGCACTGTCAGGCACTTAACGCATAATGCAGACATGGACTAGTATTTCGGCTGAGGGGAGGTAGCATTTTGAAATCGTGATGGGTGTAGCGAATGTTGATGTGGGGTGAGCCTAAAATGTTCGATTTGTGGATTTTTCATTAAAATAGGTTAAAATAATTTTATATTTTATCTAATTTACGTGCATCTATTACTTTTATCATTTTATTCAAAATTTTTCCGAAAATTTTCTGTATGGTTGATGAATGGATTGTACGTGCTCTCGGCACCAAATGAAGGGAGTTTACTGGTTACAAGAAACAAAACAATGAATGTACAGACTACCGGGTGGATTATGTACACAATTCTTAACCTCCACCCACGTCGTTGAACAAGCGTTTCGGAGGCTCACAGACTTGAACATAATATGTGCCGCATATTATGCGGCTTCGTCGCACAAAAAAGTTGGATTATCTTTTATTTCGAAAAACTTAGAACAATTAATCACTTACAAGGCGTTTTTTCCCGGGTGTCACTTTTTCTGGCCTTTAACCATAAGTGTGCCAATAATTTGCGCATGCATAGTGTGCAGTAGCTTCCTGCCTGTTGTAGGGACGAAACTGCGCCGGAGTACATAGAGGACGAAAGTGCCCAGAAGCCGGACGATTGGCTAGAAGATGAGGAGGAGTACGTTCCGGACGAGAAGGCCACCAAACCTGACGATTGGTGAGTGTGCTAAGCGGTGCTGTGTTGAGTGCGTAGGTAGGTAGTGCACGTTCAGGGACGAAGAGATGGATGGTACGTGGGAGCCGCCTAAAGTGAAGAATCCCAAATGTGAGGGAGCCAGTGGCTGCGGTGAGTGGAAGCCACCTCAAATCAAGAATCCAAGCTACAAAGGAAAATGGAAACCTCCCAAAATTTCCAACCCCAATTACAAGGTTTGGTTTGGTCTAACCGATAGTCACCGCTATAAATTGCGTGCTTCAGGGCAAATGGTCGCCGAGAATAATTCCGAACCCCGACTACTATGAGGCCGATCCGTACAAAATGACGCCGATCGTAAGTGTTAGAGGTGCTAGATAGAGGGGGAGACGCCCAGTTCGCCGCGACCGGTTTGCCGCGGCCAGTTCGCCGCGAGCCGGTTCGCCGCAGGGTTATTTCGCCGCGGACCGGTTCGCCGCAGGTAATAATTTTTGAATTCGGTTTAGCAAGCGAACATGTACTGTGGCAGCTTATAAATAAGAAGTTATTTTTAAAGATTAGTCTTGTCAGTAACCAGTAAGACTACCCAGAAGCGCGGGACGGTTGAGAGACAATAGATCCTAAGACGCCCCACGCTACCACAACGTACATGCACTGTGGCAGCTTAGTGTGTTTGCCGATCGTTTGCTGGTTTTACTGGTGTAGAGCAGACGGCATAAACATTGACATTGATTGCATGTTAAGTTAATGTGTAGTATGTATATATTTATGGATCATTAGTCCGAAAGTCAAAATGTCGAAATTAAAAATGCCGAATGGGTACGAAATGCTGAATGTTAAAAATTGGGCTGAAATGAGTGCGCATTGGGTCTGATACGCGCTGTATTATGAAACGCAATGGCTGAGCGGTGGAGCAATGTCGTGAAATATAGCTACAAAGATAAAAAACCAAAGAAAATTTGGAATGTGTTTTACACTAAATTGTAGGGAAGTGATAGGGCTACAATATTCTGTTAAGGGGCTTCCAGAGGAGCTAAGGGGCCAAAGGGGGTCGAAGAAAATTTGTTTCCTAGGAAATGGAATTCGATCGTTGATTCTTAAAGTACTCCAAAAGTTACCTTAAAACCTCAATATTTAAGTCCAAACTCTGCTTAGTTCCCTAGAAATTCGATTTTGAAATAGTTGAGCAAACCGATTTTCAAAGCTTGAGAGCTAACCCATCTCGATAGGTCATATAACTATCACAAAAGATATCCTGATTCGACGCTCCACGCTCGTGCCCTCTACACCTTAATTTTATTTTTTTATAATACATTCGGCATTTCGTACCCAATTCGCAATTTGGCTTTCGGCATTTCGTTACCTTTTGGCATTTTCAATTCGGCATTCTGTAGCCAACTACCGTCTCAGAGTTCAAACGCAGTAGCATTGCAGAGCCTTATGATAATTTTTGGCCGGACTTCATAATATGGCACATTTACTTCGCATACTAAGCTTCAACAGTACATGTACGCTTGCTAAACCGAATTAAAAAATTATTATCTGCGGCGAACCGGTCCGCGGCGAAATAACCCTGCGGCGAACCGGCTCGCGGCGAACCGACCGCGGCAAACCGGGCGCGGCGAACCGGTCGCGGCGAACTGACCCCAACCCAGATAGAGGATAAGAGGTTTGAGTTGATTGTAGGCGGCGGTCGGCTTGGAGTTGTGGACGATGAGCGACGGAATTTTGTTCGACAATTTCCTGGTCACCGACGACAAAGCGGTGGCCGACTCGTTCGCCCAGCTCACCTGGCAGCTGAAGAAGCAACAAGAGCAACTGGTCGAGTCGGCGCAGTCAGCTGGCGTAAGACTAACTGTCTGTCTGGCCTTTGTGGAGTGTTGATTAGCTGCGTTTGTATTGCAGAAGGGCTCCATGTTCAAGGGATTGACCGATGCAGCCAACGAACGTCCGTGGCTCTGGGCCGTCTATCTGCTCACTTTGCTCATACCGATTGTGCTCATTTCTGTCTTTTGTTTTGGCTCCAAGGTTGGCTTAATTGGTGGCATGTCTGTGGCCGACCGACCAGCACTAATTTAGAGTAAGGACGCCGCGGCCGTAGCCAAGAAGACCGATGAGCCGCAGCCGGATGACGAAGAGGAGCAGCCCGCCGACGAGGAGAAGAAGGAGGAGGAGGAGGAGGACAGTCAGGTTTTGCGCAGATCGCCGAGAAAGAAGGCCACTAAAGAACAGCTCGAGGTGACTTTGGTTTTTTGGCTTGCTACCGGAAATCTCACCTCACCTACTGGTTTCTGCTATTTAGTTTTTTTAGCTGCTGTGCAGGGATGGATATTTTTCCGAAAAAACCTCGGCCTGTTTTTCCAGTTTTTTTTCGGTTTTTCCTAAATCGCGGAAAAAACTCCAGCCCAAGTTCTGTGTATCCTAGATTTTATGGTTCCTAACGCTTTCTAGCGCCTTCCTCAGTCTTTGCAGACCAGAAGTACACGTGTTACATAGATATAAATCACGAAACAGGCCTGCAACAGTGCCTGACAGGCTCCGTCAATAAACGCTATATGCAAATTTTCTTACAGCAGTTTGCGTTTTTGTTTTATCATGAAAAATTTGGTCTTTTCTGTTGTTTTTCTAACAGTTTTGAGTCAGTATGGCCTATTATACATCGCAAAAGTACAGTTTTAATAGAAAAAAGGCATAAATTAGCTATTTTTAGCTTGAGTTTTTTCCGTGATTTATGTTTTTTCCGACCCTTAGGAAAAAAACCGTTGTTTTTTTTGCGAAAAAAGAACACCGGAATAAACACACTCTGGCTGTGCTGTTGTATAGTTGGCCTGTTAGATCGGCAGTGCGAAGTCATGGAATTTTGGGTCTTGTCAGGGGAAATTTTGGCGTCACTCCAATGCATGCATTTACTGGTTGTAGAAACAGCAATGAATAGTGCCTGTAATTCTGTTAATATCAGTGCGTTTAGAAGACTATTTTTTAAAGTTTCCTCGGTACCTAACCAGACCTCTTTAAACTACTGAAACTGCCAGTTCTATGCTGAGAATGCGTTTCAAATGCGTTTTTCAAGGCTATTTTTTCTAAATTTTCTTTACATGGTTGGGCGGTAACAAATTTTAGTAAGCAAATTTTATTCAACGTAAACGCAAAGAACAAGAAGCCCAAGACGGACCAGACATATAGCAGTGGGGATGGACCGTTATACGGCCACGAAAACCTTTGAATTCCCTTCCCCCATCCGAAATGACAGTAGGCGTGCACATTACCACCAGTTTTTTCGTAAGAAAGTTCAGATTACTGAGAAGAATTTTAGAAAATGTCCGGAATTTTTGGTTTTTGTCGGGGGATTTTGGATGGCCAGAGCGGCAGGAACCATGACTTAGTACGTTAGTGATTAGGGATGGGACCGGTATAAAAATACCGTATACCGTATAGTGTTTTCGATACCGTATAATACCGTATACCGTATAGTATGCTGCAAACGCTTTAAAACGCTAGTATATCGCCAAGTTCTGGTAAAAAACATAAATTATTTTTTGTGGTCGGCCTTTCCTGTGAAAAACACGGCTATTTTTTATTGTTATCTGTTTTGTAAGTACTACTGTCTGTTTATTTAAAGTTTTGAAGCTGAGCCGACAATATATTGAATTTATTTTGAATTATGCCTATTGTAAATATCAACTGTATTTTGGTTGGACAGATTTGCTTCACTTCAAATTAGTGAAATGCTAGCCAAAGATATGTTGATTTTATTCAAAAGCAAAATTGCAGGTTTCTCAACATTAGGTACTTGTAATATCACATTTTCCATTTCTAGGAAGCCAAAAAAACTGCCATAAAGGTAGATTTTTGTGTTTTTCTAACCGATAACATTGTTTACAAAACCAAAAAACAGTACTGGCACCTTTAAAAGCGCGAAAATATCATGAATTTACTGCAAAAATGTAGCTGATTCCGTTTTAACAACTATACGATATTATACGGTATAAAAAATACCGCATACCGTATAATACCGTATAGCCAAAAATACCGTATGATGCCGTATACCGGTCCCATCCCTATTAGTGATTAACAAATTTTTGTAGGGGTATGTTTGTTTTCCTTATTTGATTCAACTAAATCAGATTCGGGTTTCGGCAGTCTACGTGTTAGATCGGAGAGGTTGCAGGCGGATGAGGAGGAGCAGTCGGATGAGGAGGAGGAGGAGGAGGTGCGTGAGGAGGAGGAAGAGGAGGAGGTGTCTGAACCCAAAGACTCGCCTAGTCGTCGTGTGCGTCAGAGGAAGCAGGAGTAGAGCGTGAAATCAAAGTGAAATGTGGGTGCGTTCCCAGATTCGACGCCCAGTAATACTGCTGTTGTTGTTTTGTTATTATTTGACATTTGGGCACAAGGATTTTGTGCGTTGTTGCTTATATCTGTTTTCTTCGATTATGTTTATTTGTCAATTGTTGCTGTACGGTCGATGCCAAACTCTAGTGCATGGATTGTAGCCAGTGATGACCTATTCAAACGGTTTTTGAATGCAGTTGTGGTCCTGTTAAGTGTAACAGCTTTTCTGTAGTGTTATCAGAGTGCGTAGTGTAGCACCTTTCCCAACCGATGTTGTAGGATTCTCGACTGTGATTTGACGGGTGATCCTCTGCCACTTGTCCGCGTTTTCGCAACGATCAGTACACCTTAACCAATAAATCAAGTGCCGTTTCGAGCCTTCTCTTCTTTCGTTCCATGCTTGATTTCTACGTCCGTTACTTGTTATCGTCTGCTGGTTTATGTAAGTCAAATTTGATCATGTATGGAAATGAGCGCACACCCCAACCTAATCAACTCCGATTGAGGTCGGCACTCAAATTCAGCTGTGGCATGTGGTGCAGACATCGTTTGCTGGCCGCCTTTACGTTTCTGTCTGCGTGTACAGTAGGTGGAGCGCTGGAATGTCTGCACGGTGGATCTGCCGTTTCCTTAAGTTTGTGCTCCTGCAATAAATACTGGTCTGGACTGAACTGTCACCTCCCTGACTGTCGTAAGTCGGTGATTAGGGCTGATTAGAGGAGGCATTTGAAATGTACGTATACAGCTGGCTTTACAGAGCATGGACACCTTCTGTCTAACTGGTCTAAGGGTCCACCGTACTGCAACTGCCGTTTGCTGTACGAAGGGGTGTTTTGTGAACGACCGATCTGTGTGCACGGTCTGCGAGACAGACACGACCCCACTCTGTGCGTCTGCGATAAACACTTTGTGGGTAGTCTGACCTGTTCGATAGTGCAGGACTGCCGACCAAACGGTACTCCAATCCCCAATACAGACAGGTAGTTGGATGTTGTAGTAGTAGAACCAGAGTATGGTGTCCGGTGCAGGTGCCAGTGCAGCTACGGGTGGGAAGGTAGAGTGTGCGATGTGTGGTCGTGTTTCCACGGTAGACTTGTCGGAGAACGACAGTGTCAATGCGACGATGAAGGGGAAGGACTGCACTGCGCCAAGAAAGCAGCGGCATCGGTCGGATGGCTGATACTGAAAGCGGGACTGGTATTTATTCTGGCTTTACTTGTGCTCACCTTTCTGTTCGTAATGGCTCGCATCGTCACCATGAAAACTGACGGAGAACAGGAGAAATTCGACGGGACAACCTCTGTGCCAGTGCAATTGGACACGGAAGCGGTGAGCAAAATGCAGGACTGCAGGTCTCCTCGACCTATTCGCGTTGTGAGACAGTCGACTCGGGTGCGTCTGCACAGTCTGCCCTCGGATCTGAATACTATGACTAGAACCAGACAGTCTATCAGACAAACTACCATCAAAGACGTACAACTGTGATCGTTTCGATAAGTTCTACGTTTCAGGTGTATTTCACCGAAAAGAGGTCCCTATTTTGCTATGGATTTCTTAACCGATTGTTCTAGCGTACAGTATAGTTTTTCTTCTGCAAAAAGCTCGATACACTTATGCAAACGTGCTCTGTCTATAAGGTGGTAGTAGAGAATCGGTCTTCGGTTCCAAGCCGACCAGTTTAAAGCATTGTTTTTTGTCTGCGGTGCGCGCGGTCCTGCAAGGCTGTTCAGAAGCCTAGCTGTTCTCTTGGAATATGCCGCTCACATTATTGGTTCTCTGCTTAATCGACAGCATTTCTGCCTGCGTCAACGGAGGAACTCCACTCTCTACAGTTTGCAAGTGCCCTCTGAATTTCGGCGGCAACTTCTGCGAAATTGCTCTTTGTGGTGCGTTTACGTACTGTACGTGCACCTTAAAATTTGAAAACCTTATCCATAACTTTTTTGGCAAAACTAGATTGTCTCTTCTACCCGGCTTCAGACAAGCCATTGTATTTATAGGAATGCATGTGTTTCTAAAAAAGCTTCAAACAGAATTGCATGGTAAAAAATAATATATCTCAGATACTACGTACTGTACGTACCAATTAAACTAACGTCAACAAGTGCACAAACATTTCGTTGGGCACTCTCGGCACTTGAATTTGCGTCACCTGTATACCGCTTGGTGGTATTATTTTTGATAAGTATTTTCGTTAGGGCATGGTTTTCGACGCGATCAGCTGGACGGCCGTCAAGCAGTTAATTTAACCAAAACATCGTATTGCTACTGTCTGCAAGGATGGTCAGGCGACTTTTGCTCTATTCCTCAATGCGTTCACGGCAAATCACACCCGAAGAATCGGTCTCAGTGCGTCTGCGAGCTAAGGTTCACGGGTGAATTATGCCACCTTGTTCAAGACTGTGGACCAAATGGAACTCCCAAGCATTTCTCGGACAAGTACGTACTTCTTTCTACAGCATCTACGTAAACCGGTTCAATGATCTTGCACCATGAATTACAGATGCGCTTGCGATATTGGCTGGGGTGGGCAGTTCTGTGAAGAATGGCTGTGCTACAACGGCAGAAAGATTGGACCTCGTGAATGCGAATGCGATTTAGAAGGGCTTGGACCGCACTGCCTCAAAAGACGACACTACGAACAAAATTATGAAAGCATAGATTGGTTTGTGGTCGGAGGAATTGTTTTGTCTGTGGTTTTGATCACGCTTCTTGCTATTTCCACTGTTTATCTTGTGCGATGGCTGCTTTCCAGGAAAGGATCTCACACAATTAATGCAATTGACAACTGAATCGATTTTGTCTAAGGACAGTGCATTGTCTAGAATGTGCAGTGTTTGTGCAGTACGTGTAATGTAACTCTGAATTATGTACCAAAACTGTCTATTTAAATGCGTTTTAGAAGGCTAAATTTTCAAAATTTTCTCGCCCTGGTCGGGCAGAAGCCCAACCAGGCCACTTTCAACTAGTAAAACTTGTAATTTCTGTTAATTTTAAGCCTGGAATGTGTATTAAACGCGTTTTTGAAGGCAAATTTTGCTAAATTTTCTTACCCTGGTTGGGCAGCGGCACAACTAGGTACTTTCAAAATTTTACACCCCCCCCCCCTTTCCGAAATCCTGGATACGCCACTGCGTTCAACTGTGACCAACAAAACAGATTTGGGATGCGCTCCGCCCCGCTCTCCAAATTTTGCAGCTCGATGCGGATCGGCCCGTTGTTTGCCACTCGGCCTAGCCGGGCCGGTATGTTCATTTTCAACTAGTCTAAAGGCCATTCAGAATCCACTCGGTTTCTGTTTTGCGCAAAATTTTTCGATTTTCTTAGATCCGTTTGTTTCTAGCTAGCGTACTTGACATAGTCTTGGGGTTTTCAACACGAAAACATGAGATACTATGGTAGCAATTTGCAGATTTTCTGAGAAAACATTCGGCAATTGTGAGACAGTACTCCCCCATTAGTGGAAACCTACCATATTAACTTAAGACTTAGATTGAATCTAAAAGTAAGTCTAACTTCAAACTAATGTTCATCCATCCCGAACCTACTACGTAGAAGCCTAAAACCTGATCACCACAGTGCTGAATAGAAGCCCTTGTTTCCAAATAAGTGAGGGATAGTGTCACCGTATCTGAATCGGATAATCAGCGCGTCATGCATAAGTGAATTGCACGCCGTTTCCCTCACAATTCGGCAGCGAAACCTAGCTTAGCCTGTACTTGCCATAGGTTGAACAAAAGTTTAGCAATACGATTCCCATTCGGGGCTGTGTGTAATTCTAAAACGCCTACAGTAGTCGAGGTATTTATAGATTGAGTCTAGTATTAGTGGCACAAGACATATCCAGTCTAACAGATCAGTGAAGAGTTTATAACGGAAATCTAGGTAATTTATCGTTGTGGCATTCGTCCGGGCACACCCTTCAACGTATCGTCGTCTCTCTCTTTTGGTGGCTTGCCATGTTGTTTATGTCTGCGATTGCTCGTCTGTTTAGGTAAGGTGGTGCTGGGTTGAGTGTTAGAGGAGGGAGTGGAGGGCTGAGTTCGTTCTGTGAATTCCGGTTGTATTGCGTCGCCCTGTCCAGGTGTAGTAGGAGTGGCTGCAGGTACGGCGCCCGCTAAAGCATCTGCTTGCACTGCTGGCTCTTGTTTTGGTGCCACCGCCTTCTCTGGTGGAGTTTTCTTCTTTTTCTTACAACACCACATACTTCACACTACGTTAGTATATCTACTTCAACAACAAAACTAATGAACCACAATGGTCTAAGTAAATTTTTCTCCATACATACTGTACGTTCAGAAAAGTCTAAACTCTGTATTGGTCACCCAGCGCATTTCTTTCTGGACGCAACCAAATTGACTCACTTCCCTCTTCAACCACCTCTCCACTGCACCTGTGGCACTTTTAGTTGTACATCACGCCGTTTCCCTCGCAATTCAGCAGCGAAACCTAGCGTAGCCTGCCTGTGCAGCCTATAAATATTTTTCATTTCATTAGATTCAGACGAAGACGCCGGCCTGCTAGCATGAGCGCGTCTAAACCCATACATTTGGAGGAGCAGCTAGGCTGTATCCGATTTGGGTTTAATTCACACAACTCGCACTAAGGGACACGTCACTCGTCGATCGAGTTGCGTATTACGGTGTCAGTTTAGAGCACGGTGCAACATTTCCAAACAACTTTTGACGCTGATAAACATACGAAACCCAGAAAACAATTGCGAAATAACATACATGTAGTTATATAAACTTGTACTCTAGTTTGATTAACTTTTGAGAATGATTCGTTGGACTGTCTTTAAGTTCTACTGTTCTTTCGGACTTATGATCGCGTTCGTGTCTTTGCGTTACAGTCAGTCAGAGAGACTAAGCCATAGAGGAATCGGTTCCTTTTATGGCTTACCTCTCGGACTATGGCTATGATGTTCCATCGATGGCTAATGAACGCCTACTTAGCCATACATGGCTACTTAGCCCTCTATGGCTACTTAGCCCTCTATGGCTACTTTATAGCCTTCTATGGCTACCACTCTTCCACAGCATAGCCAACTATGGCTACATAGCCATCTATGGCTATGTAGCCATCTATGGCTAAAAAGGCGGGGCCTCCTCGAGTTTAGCCATAGATGGCTACATAGCCATAGATGGCTACGCATCAACATAGCCATCTATGGCTACGTAGCCATCTATGGCTAAATGTGCGCGGACCCTGTCTTTGTAGCCATAGATGGCTACATAGCCATAGATGGCTATGTTGATACGTTTTGCTGAAAGTGGGCGGGGCCTGCCTTTGTAGTCATAGATGGCTACTTAGCCCTCTATGGCTATGTAGCCATCTATGGCTACGTAGCCTTCTATGGCTAAAAACGATGGGGCCATTTTAGCCATAGAAGGCTACGTAGCCATAGATGGCTATGCAGAATTCGATAGCCATATATGGCTACTCTCAAAATGAAAGTGAAATTCGGAATTTGCCGATCAGCAATTTCGGTTTCATTTTGAGAGTAGCTATAGACGGCTATCGAATTCTACAGGGTGTGTCAAAAAAAAACAACCCAGCAGATTTTTTGCGGTAGCAACCGCAAATCTCAACCGATTTGAATGAATCCTGCTTTAAATGAAAGATAAATAAATTCTTGAACGACTGGTGTAGCTTTTATTAAGATGCGTTGCTTAGTTCCTGAGATAATTGCTTTCAAAATCAAAACAGAGATTTTGGCAGTGCACAACAGAGATTAAAACAACCCAGCAGATTTTTTACTGCAGCAGCCGTAAATCGCAACCGATTTCAGTGAGTCCTATTTTATATGAAAGATAAATTAATTCTTGAAAGTTTGGTGAAGATTTTATTAAGATATGATGCTTGGTTCCTGAGATATTTGCACTCAAAGTCAAAACAGATTTTGGCTATGAACAAGAGCGATTTTTATTATTCTGTTGCACTTCATAATAAAACCGATTCCTACTGCTCAGGGCTAACGTAACGAGGTTTTTCTGGTGCCACTCATGCTTGGTTACTTCATTTGTAAAAGTCTTGTTGTCCCTCAGCAGTAGGAATCCGTTTTGTTGTGAAGTGCAACGGAATCGCTTTTGTTCACTGCCAAAATCTCTGATTTTAGTTTGAAGGAAAATATCTCAGGAACTAAGCATCGCATCTGAATAGGGCCTTCACCAGTCTTTCAAGAATTTATTTATCTTTCATTTAAAGCAGGATTCATTCAAATCGGTTGAGATTTGCGGTTGCTACAGCAAAAACTCTGCTGGGTTGTTTTTTTGACACACCCTGTACATAGCCATCTATGGCTACGTAGCCTTCTATGGCTAAAAACGATGGGCCCATTTTAGCCATAGAAGGCTATGTAGCCATAGATGGCTTTGTAGAATTCGATAGCCATCTATGGCCACTCTCAAAATGAAACTGAAATTCGAAATTTGCTGATCAGCAATTTCAGTTTCATTTTGAGAGTAGCCATAGACGGCTATCGAATTCTATGTAGCCATCTATGGCTACGTAGCCTTCTATGGCTAAAAACGATGGGCCCATTTTAGCCATAGCAGGCTACATAGCCATAGATGGCTTTGTAGAATTCGATAGCCATCTATGGCTACTCTCAAAATGAAACTGAAATCCGAAATTTGCCGATCAGCAATTTCAGTTTTATTTTGAGAGTAGCCATAGACGGCTATCGAATTCTACATAGCCATCTATGGATACGTAGCCTTCTATGGCTAAAAACGATGGGCCCATTTTAGCCATAGAAGGCTACGTAGCCATAGATGGCTACATAGCCATAGATGGCTATATAGAATTCGATAGCCATCTATGGCTACTCTCAAAATGAAACTGAAATCCGAAATTTGCCGATCAGCAATTTCAGTTTCATTTTGAGAGTAGCCATAGACAGCTATCGAATTCTACATAGCCATCTATGGCTACATAGCCTTCTATGGCTAAAAACGATGGGCCCATTTTAGCCATAGAAGGCTATGTAGCCATAGATGGCTATGTAGAATTCGATAGCCGTCTATGGCTACTCTCAAAATGAAACTGAAATTCGGAATTTGCCGATCAACAATTTTTTCTTGACCTTTTGAGCTTATTGAAATGAATTTATTTCTTTTTAAAATTGTATCTAATTCTAATGGAACACTTTAAATTTTCATTTTTCTCTAGGAAAGTCAACTATTTTCTTCTTTCAAAACGAGTTTCTCTTCTAATATGATAAAAAATTGAAGTATTCAGGAGCTAATGCTTTAAGCACTGTCTAAAGATGAAAATATTTCTTTTTTTGATATTATTTCCGCAATCTTTGGTTAAACAAGTTGAAATTTGTTGCATACAGTATGTCAATATGTGCCAAATTTCAGGGTGTTTTTCTTCAGCCTTTCAAAACAGTGTCAATCTAAAGGGGCCGTCCATAAACGACGTTCCAGAGAAGGGAGGGGGTGGGCGACGATAGACAACGCACCGGGTGGGGGACGGGGTTAGCAAAAAACGACGTCGCTTTTTTCGGAATTTTGGGGAACTTCGATTGGATTATTTTCAATTTGAGTCATTCTGACAAAGGTTTTTACATACAGAATGGTTTCCCAGGGTGGTTGTAGGGATTTATTCTATTGATTGCGCAGTATCGTAACAAGATAACATGATAGTACTGATAGTACTGTATGTACTGCACTTTTATCGGGGGAAGGGGGGTAAACCGAAAAACGACGTCGCCTTAGGGGGAGGGGTCCCCAAGAAACGACGCAAGGCTATTTTGGGGGAGGGGGGGGTCCGAAAAATCGGGATTTTGGAACGACGTCGTTTATGGACGGCCCCAAATGAATGAAATTTTGACCTATAAAACACCCCAAAGGTTGATACTTTTGTTCCAAATTTCACCTTATTTCACCAAGCTTTGTGGGAATTACAGCAAAAACAAATGTGTTCATTTTTAAATTATTTCTATTAGATTTGAAATTACCAAATTTCAGTTTTTTTACTTTCTTGCGAATGGGTCAAGCCAGACATGGGCTACCATTTCGGCTGAGGGGGATAGAATTTTCAGTTCCTGAGGGGGTTGGGGGGTAGGAGCGCCTGAAGCGGAGTTGAGTGGTAGCTTCAAAATTCGATTTTCCGCAAAAAAGCGCATTTTCAGCATTTTTTCGTCAAATCGTGCCGAGGAGTGCCTATGCATTCTGTGGCCCGGGGACCGGCCTTGCGCACAGACTCCCTTTAGCTTCCCACCCGACAGCGGTACCCATTTACCTACTCGCTGTCACCAGCTTTCGGTGGCCTGGGTTGGGCTTTCCTAAGTCTAATTCCAGTCAAACTTGTTTCGAACCCACTGCAACCGCTAGAGATGCAGGGGCCGCCGTGACTCAAGGCAGCGAGCTAACCACTCAGCCAACTCTTTTTGAAAAAAAGAAAAATATTAGAGGAGAAACCCTTTTTGAAAAAAGAAAACAGTTGACGTTCCTAGAGAAAAATGAAAACTTAAAACGCTCCAAAGGATAAATTAGAATTAGATACAATGTTAAAAAGAAATAAATTCATTTTAATAAGCTCAAAAGGTCAACAAAAAATTGCTGATCGGCAAATTCCGAATTTCAGTTTCATTTTGAGAGTAGCCATAGATTGCTATCGAATTCTACATAGCCATCTATGGCTACATAGCCTTCTATGGCTAAAATGGGCCCATCGTTTTTAGCCATAGAAGGCTACGTAGCCATAGATGGCTATGTAGAATTCGATAGCCATCTATAGCTACTCTCAAAATGAAACTGAAATTGCTGATCGGCAAATTCCGAATTTCACTTTCATTTTGAGAGTAGCCATATATGGCCATCGAATTCTGCATAGCCATCTATGGCTACGTAGCCTTCTATGGCTAAAATGGCCCCATCGTTTTTAGCCATAGAAGGCTATGTAGCCATAGATGGCTACATAGCCATAGAGGGCTAAGTAGCCATCTATGACTACAAAGGCAGGCCCCGCCCACTTTCAGCAAAAACGTATCAACATAGCCATCTATGGCTACAAAGACAGGGTCCGCGCACATTTAGCCATAGATGGCTATGTAGCCATCTATGGCTAAACTCGAGGAGGCCCCGCCTTTTTAGCCATAGATGGCTATGATGATGCGTAGCCATCTATGGCTATGTAGCCATCTATGGCTAAACTTAAGGAGGCGCCGCCTTTTTAGCCATCTATGGCTACGTAGCCATAGATGGCTATGTAGCCATAGATGGCTACGTAGCCATAGTTGGCTATGCTGTGGAAGAGTGGTAGCCATAGAAGGCTAAGTAGCCATAGAGGGCTAAGTAGCCATAGAGGGCTAAGTAGCCATGTATGGCTAAGTAGGCGTTCAATAGCCATCGATGGAACATCATAGCCATAGTCGGAGAGGTAAGCCATAAAAGGAACCGATTCCTCTATGGCTTAGTCTCTCTGACTGACAGTATGTACGTATATTTCAGCGGTGGCGGGAAATCAAACGAAACCACTAAAGATTTGGCATACATGTAACAGGTCATACGTCAAATGGGGAGGGGGTTGGGGGTCTGGCGCCGGCCGGAGGGTCTGAGCCCAAATTTTGGGAGGGGGTTGGGCACTAAAAACCGCTCAAGAATCGAAAAAATCGCAATTTTTTGGCTAAAAATCGCTAATTCGGGCTGAAATACAGCTAAAAAGTGCTGTTTTACAGGCGATTTTGGCAATTTTTTGTCTGAAACTGTAAAAAGTCGCAAAAAATTACTTCCCAGAAAAATCGGAGGGGGTAGGAAAAATCGTCTCGGGGGGGGGGGTCTGGCCTAAGTCGGGTGGGGGCAGACACCCCTGTTTACATGTATGAGATTTGGTAGCAATCGCTTTGAAAGTGGTAGAGGATCAAACGTTTTTCATCAATTTTTTTCCAAACCCAGTAAGTTACTCGGTAAACTATGTACGTATGGAAAGATTGTGAAAAGGAATCTTATGCTTGAAAGTAAGAAATGTGGGAATAAAAATTGACTTTACATGACAACCTTTTCGGTGTGGTCCAAAGGAGGTTTGCACAAATTTTATGAGGAAAACTTCGTCAGGCGCTTGTAACTTTCGCACGAAGCTATTTAGGGAAACGGGACGCCCACCATTCGAGGTAGTTTGCGGCTAGCTTTCAAACACAATTAAGTGAATTTTTGGGCGAGAAATTCAAATTTTTCTGCCTTTCAAAAGTATAACTGATTAAACACCTGACAAAAGTGTGCAGCGTTCTGGCGCCCTTCAAGCTACATGGCCGGTTCTTAGTGCGCTAGATGTAGAATTGCGCGGGCAATTATTCTGCGGGCTCATATACACTAGAATAGTCGTTCAAAAAATTGGGTCGAAAATGGTGCTTTTTCTGACCGATTTTTCGACACGTCTGCTGCCTTTCTTTTCGCTCTAACCGCGTCGATTCACACACCAAACGATGGCTAACGCTTCAGGATTCCGAAATTATACTTACATTTCCGTTTCGTACCTGTTTTGTGTTTCTTTTTGCCCAGGAACTGTGCATTGGTCAGCAACCCAAAATTGTATCTCCGGAAAAAACATGCAAATTTCGGAGAACTGAGGAGGAAATTTCAACGTCTTGAATGCGATTTGTAGAGCGGACCGAGAGCGTTTGACGATATCATCATATTTTGGAAAAGTCCGTCGTGCAACCTGGTTTGGTCTATTCACTCTACAGTTGGTAGGTAGACCTGAACGTGAACCTGAGTTTTTACATAAAAATTGAACCTACCGGAGATTTCCGCTTATAAGACCACCATAGTGTGAAGACCATGGTGTTATAATAGGTTCCCGTTTCCGGTTATAAGAGGGTCAAGGAAGTCTGGTACGGTGTAACCAACTAACTACTGAAGGACAACTCAATTTTTGGCCGAAAAGCCGTGAAGTGAAATGACATTTTCCAGTTATCCAGACCACGGTCTTCAAAAGGGCGCCAAAATAAAAAAATCTGGTGGACGGTTATTCAAGTTTAATAATCGGCCGGGACAAAAGGGTCCGAAACAGTTGGGAGGAAGACCAACCAATGCATGTCTCTACTAATACCCATATTTTAAGCAAGAAAACTGCACTACGTATACTCTACCCATAGGCTACCACAGAAACAAGGGACGAGACGACCACATTTTGATGTTTGGAGAAGATTTTGATGGCTTTCACTTTTTATACTTTAACATGAACAATCGAAGGCGCAAGACAACATCAGTAAGTAAACCAGTTGATAAGTTCAGTGAGAGAATCAGTTTCGGCAGAGCACAAAAAACTCGCGCACAACACGGCCAGTGAATTCGACCAACTTTCCATTTTCACCTACTGTTGCTTTTTCATCACGGAGATAGACTTGACCTAATCGTTCATGGCCCGCCTCGTTTTTTACCACACATGGAGTGACCTCACCCACTTTGACCGGGGACCACCCACCCAGACCAGCTGTGGCCGAACTGTACGGCTGCCAGCTGTAACTGAAAGTCGAAGTCTCTGGCGGCAACTTACACAATACCTAAAGCTAAGTACCTAGATAATCGCATGCTGTTGGTTTCTTTCGCTCACCTGCAACTCTCCGATTCCTGACTTGTGTTCTCGATTGAGGGCTCCAAAGCTCGCGGCAATTCGTCCGTCTTTGTTCGTTACATGACCCATGACAGGATATCCGATTATGTACCAAAGGGCCACATACTGCTCGACCGGGCCGGCTTCAGTAGTCAGTGGGCGGTCCATAGCAAGCACGAAAGGAGTGGTGGGAAAGCCGTCTCCTTCTACCACATCCAGCCATTTGTCATCCTTAATTTTGGGCGCAACCCACTCTCCGTACCAGATATTGGCTCCCGCTCCCACTTTGGTACCGGCCCCACATCCTTTGCATGCTCCACAGCCTCCGCATCCTCCACTCGTAGAACTACAGGCGGTGCAGGCGGCGCCAGGGGTACTGCTGGCACCTACTACGTGGTCTCCAGCTCTGCAAGCTCTGCAAGCCTTGCACCCTTTGCAGGCACCGGCTCCCAGGCCTGCTCCCTTCTCTCCTGCCTTCAACCCACACGCTCTGCAGTCTCTGGCCGCACACTTCTTGCACGCTGCACAACTTGAGCAACGGCCACTCTTAGCTCCACACGCTTCACATGCTTCTGCAACGGTTTCTGTCTTGCCCAGTTTAGTTCCACACGACTTGCAAGAGTTACAGTCTTTACATAAACCTGCTTCATCTGTAGTTCCTCCACAGCTCCTGCACGCTTTACATTTGCTGCAGGTGCCCACTCCAGCTCCTACGTCTTGGCTCAGTTCTGCCTTGCAACCCTTGCATCGACCCAACTCTGCCATTTGCTCTTGTTTTAGGTGACTTCCTGCTTTCGGCTTCGCTTTCTCCTCACTGCCCGCCGCAGACTGAGCTGCATCTGAGGTGGCGCCAGCGTCACCACTGGGCTGGTCTTTCTGGGCAGTGACTGTTGAATCACTCTGCAATGGCACTGCAGCACTGCCCTCAGCTGACACTGCAGTACTGGATGACGGTTTCGGTGTGTCCGACTCTATGGAGGACGGCGCTGCAACTCCAGATGTGTCTGCGACCGATTTATCCTGAACTGGGGCCATGGGTGCACCTGTAGTGGTCTTTGTAGAATCAGTGGGTGGCTCTTTCTGACTGGTTGCTGTTGAATCACTTGTACTGGTCTCAGCTTGTACTGGCGGTGTCGCAGTTCCTGCAGCAACACCATCATCTTTAGCGGTGGCTGCCTCTGTAGCTGAGGATGTCAGTTTGCCGTGCGTGTCGGATTCGGTGGCCGATGATGCTGCTCCTCCTGACGTGTCTGCATCGGACTGAGTTTTAATCTGGGGCCCGTCTTGAGAAGGTTGACTATCGGACGCACTTGTGTCTTTTGTGGTCTTAGTTTCGGATGAGGGTGCAGCTGACAGATTATCTGACTCCTGAACAACTGGAGCTTTATCTGAAGATTCGGTCGAAGCTTTCTCTTTCACTATTGAATCACTTGTATTTGCCTCAGTTTGCGATGTCGGGGTCGGTGTCACTACAGCATCAGTATCAGTTTGAGCGGCGGCTGGTTCTGCAGTTGTGGACGTCGGTTTCTGGCTATCGGATTCTGTGGACGATGGTGCTGCACCACCTAACGTGTCCGGAACTGTGGAGGCATCTTGAGAGGGTTGAGTATCGGGCGTAGTGGTCTTGGTTTCGGACGGCGTAGTAGCAGAAAGATTATTTGAATCCTGGACAAGCGCACCTTTATCTGAAGTTTCGGTTGAAGGTGCAGTCGAGGTGTTGGTGCTGGTGTTTGAGTGCGGCACATCACTTTTTTCTTCTGTGGGCTTAGTGCCGGTAGCCTCAGCACCACTCTTTTGCGAGTCAGACAGTTTGGCTTTCGGTTCTTCTGTAGTAGCAGCGCTGGCTGCAGCTTTTGTTTCACCTTGACCGGCTTTGTCCAAAGACTTTTTCTGCAGAACTGACGATAAAGCCGCGAAAACAATAATTTTCGACTTCCTCCACTCAATGAAAGCATTATTTGAGCAGCCCAAAAGTTAGCTGTGTTCACGTTAGACTGCGCGGCACAGAGGCACTATGCTGTATGTACACAACTCATCTGCTGATTATCAAACTTTAAAGCAAAGTGGTATCGGTCAAATATCAAATGCGATTCATAATGTTTAGTTAATGTATGTAACAATCTTACGATGTGGCACAGTACGCAAAGGAAGAAGTGCAGACTAAGCGCAGCAAAGTGAGTAGCGCACCTGAGGATGGCTATGGCGTTGACAGTGTCGGGGACAGCCAGCTGTTGGAGTGCGCGCACGAGCACGAGCTTTATCTGAAGGTTGCGCAGAGGCGGTGCCGGTAGACGGTTTGCTTTTCTGTTCTTTTGCTGCATCTGGACCTGATTTCTCCGTAGACTTTTTGGGTTTACTCTGCAATGACAAAGAGGTTGTGTTTTCGACTGGGACGAATGCTATGATCGTTTGATGTGCTGTGCCATCAAACCTGACCGACATACGTACTATGAATACAAACTTGGCTTGAGCCAAGCTACAGGTAGTCTAGTAAGGCTACAGGTAGGCAAGTTTGTCGCGAATCGCAGGTAAGCACACAACTCGCACGGCAAGCGAAAGCAAAGCGGATACCTGCGGATGTACATGGCGTTGACAGTGTTTAGGACAAAAGGAAGGCGCTGGACTGCGTGGACGAACCGGAGTCCCAACTGGCCGAACAACAACAGGAGGTGGCTGTGGTGATGGAGGCGGAGTCGTCATTGAGACACAACTTATATTCAGCAAGTAAGTACGTAATTAAGTTAAAAGGCCGCAACAACAAAAAATAATTGCACAAAATTTACCTATCTTTACTATATACGGAATATCGTTGATATGCGAAGAATGAAAATACAAACTTTTATTTCACTCGCGCACCGAATGCCTCTGTTGTCTTTTATGAGCCACTTTTTACAGTCTTGACTCTAGAAAAAGAGTCAGTCTATATAGTTCGATAGAGTCTTGATCGTTTGCCCTATTCAGACCCAAAATTGAAAGTTTGGCAGTTCGGCATAGAGGGCTTAAAGTTGGAAGGCTAACACGTCGTCTCAATAGAGTATATTAACACCGCAAAGGATTTCCCGATTCGACGCTCCACGCTCGAGATACAGCCTTCTGAAAATCGGTTCGCTTAGGGCTAGGCTAGAAAAGAAAGAAAAGTTTCGGTGGTTCGCTTAGGCTTACGGACCGAAATTTCAAAATAGAATTTTTAGTGCAATAATCAGAGTTGGGACTTAACAATTGGGGCTTTTAGGTAACTTTTGGAGTAGTTTAAGCATCAACGATCCAATTGCGTTTCTGAGGAGACGATTTTTCGACCCTTTTGGGGCCCCTAGCTCGTCTGGAATACTCCGTTAACTGTAATCAAATTTTGTGTAATTATGCCATCAACCATACAGAGACAGAGTATTAGCTGCCTGATTATCTTATCAGAGAGTATCACTTCATTAAGTGACAATTAGCTGCCTGATTATCTTATCAGAGAGTATCACTTCATTAAGTGAAATAATGGAACTGTAGTACCAGTCAGTGCGAAGTAGTCAATTCCAGCTAATGCTTTTCGTCAGTGCGAATGTACACCACGGAAGAAGGACGAAGAACGATCGTTGATTCTTAAAGTACTACAAAATTTACCCAAAAGCCACCATTTTAAATCGCAACTCTGATTAGTACACTAGAAATTCGATTTTGAAAATTTCGATCTCATAGTTAAGCGGACCGATTTTCAGAAGGCTATCTCGAGCGTGAAGCGTCGAGTCGAGAAATCCTTTGCGGTGGTTGTACCCTATCCAGATGCATTAGTGCTTCAACTTAGAGCCCTCTGCGCCAAACTTTCAATTTTGGATCTCTGAATACCCAGACTCGATCGGTCCAGAGATTGACTCTTTACCGGCAAATGGTTCGAAAATACGGCTGGCGAGCCAACTATGAGGGGTGTAGCTCCGGTTCTAGGGGCTGTTTTTTCAAATATGTGCCGATGGTCATCATTTGTTGTCTAGTTTAAGCTGACGAAATTTTAGCCCGATCCGTGAGATAACCCTACGTGCCATATGGGCCATAGTTAATTAAGCTGACTTTCTCGCGAAATGCATGTTAAATATCAGGTTCATTCATTTGTCGAACTTTCTGCTACAATCTGTGTTGATTAACAGCTGAATCAGTGCTTCGATTCCAGAAGGTACAGATTTCTGAACTACAAATTGTATGTGATTCGATCATGTTTTCGAAATTCCCCCATTTTGGTACCCTTTGGGCTAGAGGGCTGCCTTGTCAGTACGTGTCCAATGGAAATACCAATCAATCCTGCAAGTTTCAGACCCATACTCTTTGAATTGCCGAAAAAGTTAGAATTAACGTGGACCACCCTAATCCTTAGTTTTCCGCTCATAAAACTAGGATTGTCCGGGCGGGGCCGTAGCCCCATTCGTTAGGCCACACTTCGGGCCCATCACGCACACCCACATAAAACCAGCACGAGTCAGAATTTTGGCACCAAACTTGCACATTATCTACCCATTTATCTTGTTAATCAATCCTGACAATTTGAGCCAAATCGATAAAGAAATGACCGATAACGAATCGCTTGAGTAAGTTTCGAAAAAGGGGTGGACATTTTATGGCCCATACTGTATTTTATTGATAATTTCATTTCCATATATTCTTTAGTTTCTCAGGATTGGGTTAGCCTGATGCACCAATCACCTGTGTTTTTGTGAGAAATTCAGCCGAAATTATATTTTTTTTGAAGAAATTGTTACACGATTACTGCATGGTTTTGCACTATAACCTGAGCATCATATATTCGGTATTATTCAGTTCCCAAAATTGGCTTCGGTATTCGGTATTTTCGTATTCGGGTGAATTCCTAAGCATGGGCTTGTAGGACACGTAAGAAATAATAATCTAGAGGTCGGAAGCAGTCGTTTACCATTAGATGGTCTTACAAATCTGCAATTTTGGTGTGTTCTACAGACACTAATTGACGCGGCGCCGACCTTGCATCGCGACGCCACCGAAAACGTATCATCCGGGTGAAAAGCTGTATCTGCGTGCAGCCTGCAGTAAATAGATGTTGGTATGCAACATCGTAGTAATTTCGAGGTCGGGAGCAGTCGTTTGACACCACACTCAGTCATCTTTATTAAACATTCACAATTCTGGTACTGGCCTG